>JXSR01S047925.1:95653-112335 GCA_000969725.1 Ophiothrix spiculata
CTTCATAAATACGGCAAATTTAACCATTACAAAACTTAACTTTTGTTCAAGTAAACGGTCTAGGTAGCTCTGAAGCTACCTTGTAATTTTCAAGCATTTACTATGAGAAGTCTAGTAATAACTTGGCTTTATGCATATGAGTGGTAGAAGTTCCTTCTTATCAAGTAAAAGTTAGAAGACTAAATCCTACCAGTAAAAAGTTTGCAGTAAAAGCGTCTACTGCATTTTATGCATACAAACAGTAGTTTATACTCAAAATATCAAGTAAAAAGCATAAACTATTTTTATGCATATGACCCATTGTTAAAATGTATTATTATTACTAGTAATTGCTACTTTTATGAATTCGGCCCTATTGGATCTTACTAAAATGTAAGTAATTGCTACATCTCGTAAGCAAAAGGTAAACTTTTTAATAAAAATGCTTGAAAGGGATTATCAATAGCTTTTGCGGCCTTGAGAGGGCTTTTTCTTGCAAGTCAGTGCTAGCTTTTAAGAATATAAATTCAAGTAAAAGCTATAGAAATAGAAAATGTTACTTTTATGAATTCGGCCAAATCATTGCCCAAAAAGACATGACAGACTGTATTCGTTTGTTGAAACACACATAGCTTCAAAGGAAAACAGCAGATTATCCCCCATGTGTTCCCATGATGAATAAATCGACAGAAAAACCTTACGTCGTTTTCAGTTTAACAAACCTTTGCTTTGTCACCATTATTTCCTTTAAGTAACTTAACTCAATCTCAAATCTCAAATTCTGGCAGCCAGACTGTCTGTGATAACAAGGAAATACGCAAAACAAATTGTTTGCATGCCTTCAGGGGAATAGAATTTCATTTACATTTATACATCCATTAGTATTGGTGGTTTTATTTCATGTAATATAAAGAACGTAGAACAACAATAGTGCTTACAAAAATATCGAAATTATACAATGTGTATCAAAAAAATTTGTACCCAGATATTGTTTACTTTTCTGATTTTTAAGCAACTATAAGCTGATCTATTGCGATCATTCTGAGATAAAAAAAAATAATTGAAGGGTACTGCCACAGATAGGAATAAGACAAGCATCAAAGTTCAGGTTTTGGGCAGGTTTTTGATTGTCACTACGCATATTTTACATTATATCAAAATACTCTGGAGCTGAAACTTACGAGGCATGATAACTACATTATTGTAATTCTTTTTTAAAGTAAAAATACCCATGAATTTCTATCTATAACTTTTGTTGGCAAAATTTTGATTTTTCATATTTTTTTCGCAATTTTCAGATTAGTCGTACTTTATGAAGTCACGTCATAAATACGTAACACCTTGCTCGATTGTAATATTTTGCATGGATGGATAGAAAAGACCCTTGGCTATTCTATGGTACTAAATCATCTGGAACCAAATCATTGTCATACCAAGTCATAAACAAATCATTGTCAAACCAAATCATAAATAAAACTACTTTATGGATGATGTCAATATTGAAGCATTAACCACCCTTTTGGACATTATGGGCGCACACCATTAAATAACTAGCACTCGCAATCCGGCATTTCTAAAATCAGGGAGGCCCACCTCATATTTTGTCATATTCCATGTGAAATTTCATGGCGTTAAAGCATGTTGTCTTTTGGAGATATGAGCAAAAAATTACCTTATTATGGTAATTATAGTTAATTTATACATCAATGTATCGGAAGCTACGATATACATAACAAATTATTCATCATCATCCTTCGATTTCCGTCGAGATCCATGACACACATCTTTGCCAACTATCTCTATCACACAGTGCACTTCCAAGCTCATTGAAGTTCAAGCCAGTATCTCTACATATGGCATCAGGGTACGTTAATGGTCTACAGCCTCTGTTTGGACACGGCAGTCTCCAAAGAAGAAGGTCTGATATGATTTGGTCCTTGGCTCGAAAGCAGTGACCAGCAAACTGGGCCCTCCTCTGTGCCACGGTTGTAGAGATGGGGGATATCACCATAAATCTGATGCTTAGTTGGATGTTGTTTCCCGGACATATTTTGGACGCGCATTAGTAGCCTAGTGTAGGTGCCATCTAAGCGGTCTTAAAGATCTTTCTACCCAGCGATGCCAAGCTAAGGAAGTAACCATGACAAGGCCGCCAATTTGATATTGTGTGCAGTCATCTATGGAGAAATTAAAACAAAGCGCGCGTTTCGTCACCAGTTCTCTACCCAGCGATGCCAGGCTAAGGAAGTAACCATGACAAGGCCGCCAATTTGATATTTTGTACAGTGACCTATTTGGAAATTCAAATATATCGCGCAAGTTGACAGTGGTCATCCGGCCGTAAAAACCATGCTAATATAATAGCACATTCAGCATAGACTCGGTAAAATGTTTTGTACAGTTTATGGGGGTGGGTCAGAAAGGCTTTCAATATTAGTATTTGCTAATTTCCTACATTTGTTTATAGTCAAATTTTAACAAGTCATATGATTACCATATCTTGATATCAATAGGCCTACAAATTCACTATGATTTTGTGCCTATTGTGAAATGTTTTCATTGTTTTCATCAATTCCCTTTCTTCACTCTATCTCTTCCCTTTTAATTTTTAGAACAATTTCACAAAGGGGTGGACTCGTGCCTTTTGCTGAAGTTACAACAGAGTTGTGTGTGTTTCAATGGAATAAAGTAATTGCTAATTACCAGACTGTAGACATTTACACAATACCTTATTGTTATGACCTCTTTGACTGCACTCTAAGTGTTTTGAACTATTCTATTTCATATGAAGGAATTACAAATGATAAATCAGTCTTCCAATGCTTGCAACAGCAACAAAAAGCATTCCTTAAATATCTGAATAATATCGCTGGGATTATCGTAAAATGTTGAGATAAACGGGGAAAAAAGCGTCAACCTTTTTGAAGAAAATTGTTGACGTCCTTTTGAACATGTTCATAAAATAAAAATCTAAAATTGAAAAAAAATCATTTACAGACTCTATCTGTATGTGTGCCGATAATTGTAATAGTCTGCGACGACTCTGTAAGTATACCATAATCTAGCAGTGAACATGACATTTCGGCATCTCAGTTACGTTTTATCATAAATCTATGGTTGTATTAAATATTGTGTAGCTACGTCTTTATCTTTATGTGCTTATCAAAAATTGAAGATATTTTGCCATAAATTTAGTGCAGGAACGTAACACTGACATGACTGACCCAATGGTCAGGTCACTTTTGGACCAAAATGTGACATTTTGGCCCCACAATTTTACGGGAAGGCTAACTAAACTTTGCTTTGTCAAAATTTTGAACTTTTTTACTTTTTAGAACCTAGAAACCAATATCTAGGAACTCTTTTTTTTTTAGGTTTTGAGATATTGTCAAAAATTGGTCCAAAAATGTCACAAAATCCCATCCGTGACACCATTGTTGTCAAAATATGACATTTGTTGACCTATTTTTGGCAATATTTCAAAAAATACAGTAAAATCAAAATTTTTAGAAATGCGTTCCTAGATATTGCTTTCCAGATTCTAAAAAGTAAAATGGTTCAAAATTTTAACAAAGTAAAATTTTGTTAGCTTTCCCGTAATATCTTGGGCCCAGATTCATGATTTTTGGACCCTAAGTCCAAAATTACAAATGTTGGTCTAAACATAACCTGACCATCATGTTCAGTATGCAAATCGGCATCTAGATATGTATACTTTTATTATAATTTAATTATATGTTGCTGAGTTACAGAGGAAAAACTAATTCTGAAAAAAGATTGACAGGGCCCTTAGCCATACAAAAGGAAGTGATGGTCAATGCCCAGTTTAGATGTTAAACGGCAAGAATAGTTAGCATTGTAGGACAATATACGTCCTTAAAATTTGATAGTGAAGCATGTACTTGAGACCATGGGTCAGTGTTTCCGTGTTCATTTTCCAGAACCTTAGGTCCGAGTAAACAGGACTTACATTCATGAAATGTTATTAACTTTTTGTCGACTTGTCCATTACCCTGCCGATGACAGGCGTGAGCATCTATTCATAAATATGGACCCAAGCATTGTTTTTAAAACACTTTACAGCTGCTAAACAAATACCATCACCCTTCTCGATACTTTGACATTTATCCCCTGGGTAATGATTTACTTATAAATGTCAAAGTACTTCAGGTTAAACGACAGTAAGCTCATTTAACCTGTCAATACTGTATATTTTCATCCCAAAGTCCCTATGAATAATACAAGGCAACAAAAAACAACTTAAAGCTATTTTCAATATAATTTTATTAGAAATAGCATTGTTAAAAAATATCTTATCTGACCGCTTATCCTACAAATAATTAGTATATTTTTTCCTTCCTTCCTTTTGCTTAGCTTTTTCATGTGAATTCTATTTACAACACGCTTATTCGTCATACTTTCTATCTGTCTATATGCAATAGTAAACCTTTTGTGTCTCTGTTTAACCCTCGTCCACCTAAGGTAATTTCTAATATGTCGTAACCTAAGGGGGTATAACTAAATATTTTATAGCGTTTTAATAAAAGGGTTTTAACATTAATCTTAATGCAAACTTAGAAAAAAAAATATATGATATATAACTCAACTTAGAAGGGAATGTGGACCGGCAGTGCGGTAAATCTTAAATGATAACTAAAAATTATTTCTGTTTGGCTATTGACCAAATGCAAAATTTAACATGTTTTAGTCCATTGGAAGATGTACTTATAATTGAAATTAACCCAAGCTCAACCATTCCGAAAATCAGATTTCGGCGAAATTGTCCTACCTAAAGTACTTTATGACGTCATAATTACGTAACGCCTTGACCGATTTTCATGATTTTAGTATTAATAGAAAGTGTAGACCCTACCCTATACTATGGTATAAAACAACCAATTTTTGGCGCGTCAATTTCATTTTCACAGGGGGGGGGATTTCATTTTCACAGGGGGGGGGATGGTAACCACCCAGTGAGCATAATTTATATTCATAACTTATATTACTCAAGGGTATTGTGTTATTATAGTCTGTTGTTTGATCTGTATTTGTGTTATCCTTGCCTTTCTATTCTAGGGTTTTTCATAGATATAGTTGCATTAGATAAAGTAATCATTTGTCTTGGGAATGCTGTTAGTGCTGTTTCTTACTTTAGTTTGAAATATCATATTCAAATTGGCAATTAGGAATTAATTAATTACAATTGAAATACATGTATTAGTAATCGCGGTATATCCCCTTACAAACCAAGGCAGTCGCTTCGCTTGCTTTTTAAACGGTTCCAATTTTACAATTTATATTTAAAAAAATAAAAGGAATTGAAGGAAATAGCAGTTGAGTTAACTTCCATAATTTATTCATTAATTCACTTGATATACATCGGAAATCTTCATTGAAATTAAAAGAAGCAATTACTTCAATAAAAGTAAAATACGGAGAAATATTATATAGAGAGATATTATTTTACACTTATGGTAGCTTGTAATATTATGAGGATTAAAGGCTTTCTTTGATGGTAATAAGAGAATCCAACCATTCTTACCAGATACCATTGAGGATTCAATAAATCCAACCTTTTTGACGCTTATCTTAAGTCATATATAATATTAAGAAACTCAGTCATTAGAGCATTAGAGTGGTGTTATTGTCACTTCAGTCGTTTAAGAATTGATTTTCATAGTGCTCGTTGAGGATAGGAGAAACTCATATGACGTTTATTAATCTTTTTTTGTCATATTTATCCAGTGCAAGCCTGAATTAGCCCATTACTGATTCTTACTCGGTGCTATGCATTAAAATATGTATTATTTTCTTGATTGTACATTCAAATTGTAAAATAATTATTTAAGTTTTTCTTGTGTAAGTATTCTCCATGTTAATAAAAATCACTAAATAATTTTACTGGTACACCAAACACATTGTATTAACATTTTTCTATCACATAACTTTTTTAATAGAAATATTTGTGAAATAAGCTAACTCGTTTTAACCCTCGTCTTCCTGAGCGATTTTTTTGTAACATGTCTTCCTGAGGGAGAGGGGAGGGGTTTGGGGATCTAAAAATTTCGAAGCACAAGATTTACAAAAATTAGCCTTAAAGATTCGGGCAAAGAACATTCAATAAAAGAAATGTGCGGGAAACCAAATTCATAATGAAAACATTGTTGTAAAATTATCAAAAATGTTTTTGTCTTTATCATCGTGGTATTTAAATTGCATATTCGGAAATCAATTGGAAAAAAAATATTACGTATGATATTGTTTGACCTTTTATAAATACATAACTAAAAGCAATCCATACAGTTTTGTCATTAAATTTCAATATCTTTATGGATTAAATTTTAGTATTGTTAACCGCACACAATAGCAAAAACGATTCCGGAATCTCCAGACATCCCATTTGATATATGATATGAGGATTGACTATCCATATATGTCCCGTTCTCATCATTTGACCTGCGTCCCTGTGCCATGGTATTTATCACCAATCTACAAAATAAACAAGCGTCCTATCATATTACATTGATCAGTGTATGCATGGCCATGTTCTGCGATCAAATTGCTGAATCTAGAAGCAGGAAAATGGATTGAAATTACAATGATTCTGTCAACAAGACTTGAGAAATATGACAACAAACAAAAACATTTAAATGTTATCTTTGTGGGACCGCTTTAAAACGGTTTTTGGTGGTTGGCTATTGTTTATTCCGGTTGAACCGACCAGAACCGGTAGGCAAACGTCGTTGAGTTTTCAAGCCGGGTTTTGAAGCTATCTTTTTCCAACAAAGTAGGAAGGACAAAATTATTAACTCCCAATTACACATTTAATCAATTAAAAAAGTCATGTATACATTGCAATCCCGGGATTGCAATCATATTAGAAAGCTTCTATGATTATATGTATGTTCATCCAAACAGTTCGGTAGGTGCTTCTAGAGAAAGTAAAACTAAATGCATTAATTATTCACATTTTATTAAAAGATAATAATGAAATTTAAACTTTGAGGAGTGAGTGAAAAATAATGTTTTACAAATAGAGGTAATATATGGATAAGATGTACAATGCAAATACAACATGTGTCTACCGCGACGCTTAAAAGGGGCAAAAGACTAAGATATAACATTAAGTAAAGAATTGATTTTTACAAAGTAACATGACTATGACAAGCTTTTATTTCAGATGTCAATGATTACTAAGACAAAATCCGTTAAGAATATTATTAAAATGTTCATCACAAACTCATACGCCAGCTTTTATTGAAACACAATCGTTCATCTTTTTGACATTTAAGTTAAGATTCTGTAAGTAATATTTTACAGTTAGCTGAAATATAGAATTTTAAAAGACACATCTATGTAACATATAATGTTTTAATGTTTCTACTTGTATACGTATTTGCTTGATGACTAGAACCAAATATTAAATATTACTTTTAACCCTTGTCTGCCTAAGCCATAGATTTAAAGCGGATATTCCAGACATGTCCGCCATTTTTATCCGGCATGGAGACAAAATTGGGGGTATTCGGGTTTGACCGACAGCTTGCCGATGAGGCATAGCACCGTGTCATAATGCGCGAATATTGAAACACGCACACACGCTTTGCGTGCAGGTTGGCGTATCATTCGCGTAAATTATTATTTGCGCAGGTTGTCTCTACGCGTAACCAAGTCTCAGCTCTCGGAGTTGATTTTGCCGGGAACCGAGTGGACCAGAATACCCCCAATTTGAGCTCCATGGCTGACGACGCCATTACACGGGCTGGTATACAAAGCCTGGTATCTCCCCTTTAAATCCTTGTCTGCCTAAGCTATTTGTACTACGTCATCACCTAAGAGGGGGAAATGAAATTGACGAGCCAAAAGTGTGGTTGTTTTTTATACCAAATTATAGGGTATGGTCTCCTCTTTCTATTGATACCAACATCATAAAAATAGGTCAACGCGTTACGTAATTATGACGTCATAAATGATTTTAGGTATGAAAATTTAGCCGAAATCTGATTTTCGGCGAAAATTGAAAAAAATTCAAAAAATCGCTATAAAAGTTCTAAATATCAAATTGTCAGCGTTTTTTTCTTTTTTTTTTTTTGCTATTGAATAAAAAAAATGGTAGTTCTATTATGTTATTTAAGTTTAAGCTTTTTAGCATGCAGATATTTTTTCACAATGGCAACCCCCCCCCCCTACCCACGGACTTTGACGGCTTACCCTACCCACACCTAAGGTGGTACCCCCAGACTTATTTTCATCAAAATGACCGCAAAGGTTGTAAAAACATTTACTTATAGTTGGAGCTCAAATGAAGGTCCTGTTCTAGGATCGAGCGTAAATAGGTTTGAGAGTGTTTTTCCATGATAGATTTTTGGATGCTGAATCTAAATTTTGGGGGCCAACCTCTAGGAAACGTGGGGAATTTGCGCTAGAGGGCGTTTTTCAAAATGGCCGCCAAAATCCCATAAAATGATCAAAAACCCTATGAAATGAGCCTAAAACAAAAACCTTTCTAAAATTATAGGATTTATAAATACTCAAGATCAAATATGACTATTAAAACACAAATCAGTCATAAAAAATGAAAATAACTCTCCCTTTGGGGCGCTTTTCCAAAAAGGCCGCCAAAGAATATTTTTTCTATAGAGAAATTGATTTCAGCTATATTAAAACAACATTAAAAACATCAAGTATTCAAAATTATAATATGACATGATTATATTACTGTCATTCTCGTGTTTCAAATCCAAGTTGGCGCCTCAATTAGGACCAAAATGGCTGCCGAAATACAATATTTGCACAAAATTGGTTTAACTTTGACCTTAAAATAGCATTAAAATCAGAAAATATTGAAAGTAATGATCGGTTAATTGCTTTTAGGGTTACAAAGTAACATCTTATCCCAAAGTCACGTTTTATAAAAGAGGGTTAAAATGTAGTTTACACTTTATCGCAGCAATTAGTGGGCGGACGTACCACCCTGCAATATATGAACATAAAATAAGATATTGGCATTTACTCACGAAACGGTTCACATTAATTTATGTTCCCATTCGTCATTGATCCCGCCAAATAATTGATGCATGCCATAATTGGATATTTTTATGCTTCATATTCCCACGCAATTTTTAAATTAAATGTTGTAGTAAAAAGTAATAAGTTATTGACCGCCTTTACCGTCAGAATGACAGTTATATTTACTCCAATATGCATATTTTCCATGAACTAAGTAGGTTGCCATCTGATACACCTTTGCACTTTATAGCCCACTTTCTACTTTACTACCTCGTTTATCTCTTTATATAGATTTCATAACTGTTGTGTGTTTTATTTATAATCATCTTACGAATAAAAGTATCTGTGTAAAAAGATATAAAATTGTTTTCATTTTATATGAATGTACTAACAATTTTCAATTTAGATAACACATCTTGATATAAGACCTTATTCTTATTCTGATTGAATATAAACAAATTGCGCAACAATATTAGTGTGAACTAATGTAATACAATGCAAGTATTTTACCCCAAAAAAACATTCATTTAATTATTATATTCTACAGCATTCATACCAACAGCCAAAGCTAGAGAAACACTCTTGGTATTTCTACAATTGGAATAAATGCTACCAGCAACACCTGCTGAAGCTTTGGGAACCTGTGTAGATGTAATCATAAGAAAATGTAAGTTTAGTCATTTAAGCACGTGGTTTAATATGAACACTAGTATTGTACATGCTCAACATTTAGAAAGGATGAGAGTTTATATGCTGGTATTAGAATAAAAGAATACTAAAATGAATCACTTCAAAATGAATTGCTAATGTAAAGAAAGCCTTTCAGCTTGAGGGCTTTGATATGATTATACATACGTTTAAATTGTTTCAGATTTTAAGCGCTTGTAGGATACAAAGTTATTAAATCAATGAACTTTAAATGTTAATTACACAAGTTATAATACGGTATGTTGTTTATTTGTGTTATCTTTGAAATTCTATATAAGTGTATGCATTGACAATAATCAATAATCGCAGCATCCGAAACATTATTTTTCTTTAAAATAATGCATATCCTGATATGAGATTAATGAAGGCGAAATTTCTCCTTTTAGTCGTATTTTACAAATTTTAGATTCATTTCATTTTTGTTTGTTTTTTATCTGAGAAGCAAAAGAGTAATGTTTTATTTGAGATATTGAAAAAAAAAATGATGATATAAGTACTTTGTGTTTTGAAATGATTTTGATTTCTGACAAATTCGGTCAAATATGAAAGGCAGGTTAAGTTTGTGAGATTATTATTATATTATTCTGGTTTGATAAATTTAACATTTTGACATATTTTTAGGTGGAATTCATATCTTAACAAGCCGCGATGTACCCTCGAAGTTTTAAGATGCTAGCAAAATGAAGAATCACACTTCTTTTTTACTGACATTTTTTTCACAGATTCTAAATATTTTCGATTCTTTAACTTTTTATATTTTTATCGCAAATCATTTACAATGTGAAAATCAACAATTGCTAAACGTAATCGAATCGAATGTTTTTTTTTTTTTTTTTTTTTTGGTTGCTTTTTGAAAGGTTTTTCAAAAGTGTTGACCTTGCCCTTTGTGGTCTTTTAAAGGCGCCTGGTCTGATTGCCTCATTTTTATTTCAAACTTTTTTAAAATTTTGGTACCAAAATGTTACAACTCATATTTTTCTCACCACTAATGTGAAATTTCACGGCTGAGTAATGTTCGGTTTTGGGGATATAACTAGCGGGGATGCGCGCTTCGCGCGCACCCCGCTAGTTTAGTTCGCCTTCATATTGATTCGTAGCTTATAGCTGATATATAATATGCAGAAATGTTACTATAAAGCAGTACTGCTATAAAGGATAGAGAAGCATGTACCCCGCTATATAGTTCAGTTAGCGTTCATATTGATTTGTGTAGCTTACAGCCTGAATGGGGAGGGGGGGACTCAACTTAAATATGTGCAATATGTCACCAAAAAGTGGTGCTTGCTCTCATCAAAAGACCCCCTATTTACCAACTGTTAGAATCTATAATCCCATATTTTTCTTTAAACTCCATGTCCCTAAAACAACCTTTGTCATTTAAAGACCAACCATTCAGGCCTTTTGCGAATATTTTGGCCATTTTGACCTGGAAATACCCTACTTTTTTATGAGCTTTGCTCAAAGACCCCCTTTTTTCACTTTGTCACAGAAAGACCATCTTGTCACCAAAATACCCCAACGACAACGTCCGAGGTGCTTGTGACACTCTACGTCAGTTTCATATGTGAGTGCCCCCTCCAGGCTTACAGCACGCAGTTGGTATAATATTCAGAAATTTTACTATGCAGGATAGGATGGGTGTCATTTGTAGCGCAGTGGCCGAGCGGATAGGGCCCTTGACATAAAATACTCAATTACTTAGGCTGTTAATTATCTTTTATTTAGGCCTATAAAATGTACATACCATATTACAAATTCTGACATTATAGATTGCACATACCATTATAACAAATTTCTTTTACCCCAAAACCGTGGCACATACCGGTATATCAACCTAGTGTGAGAATCCCCGGGTGGTTACTATCATCAATATCTATATTAAAAATTACAGTTCATATAGGGCCCTTGACATAAAACACTCAATTGCCAAGACTGCTATCTTTTATTATAGGCCTATAAAATGTACATGTATACCATATTACAAATTCTGACATTATAGATTGCACATTCCATTAGAACAAATTTCTTATAAAGGCCTAAAATCTCATTTTATTTTTGAAATTCATGCATTGATTTATATAGGAAAAGTAATCAGAAAATTCCATGTACCTGTAATCAGAAAATTCCATGAACCTGTCTAACAAATTTTGTTAATGACTAATATTCCTGCTTATGATGAAAATAAGATAAAATTCCATGTACCTATCTAACAAAACTCTTGTTAATGACCAGGAAGTTGAGAATAGGTAATTAATATTCCTGCTTATGATGAAAATAAGATAAAATTCCATGTACCTATCTAACAAAACTCTTGTTAATGACCAGGAAGTTGAGAATAGGTAATTAATATTCCTGCTTATGACGAAAATAAAATAACTCTTTTAATAGGCTTATTACCTATATTAACTATCATCTGATATTAACATTACAAACAACAATATTAGCATAACAAAGGGATCTATCAAGGACATGGTTATTTTGGTTATTGAAACAACCTATTCAATTATCATTACAAAAGAAAACTTTCTGAATCAGTCAATTAGGTTCCTTGTTTATTTTAGTTCAAGGTTTTAACTATAAAGAAACATATGAGAACCAGCTAAAATCATAGAGTATCTCTTCAACAGACTGATTATTCACAAACATGTGTATTTGTGCATAATAAAAGGATTTCACTTGCACACTGTAGATTTAAAGGAGGCTAATTTTTACCCTGTACCTGAAAACCCCAAGTATTTTGTGACAAAAACCTGTCAAAAATTTGAACCCTACACAATTTTTGAGAAATGGTTCAAATTTCTAGATTTCATAATAATTAGATTTAATAATTAGGTAAAAATTTGGGTGCAGATTATATTTTTTAACTTTACTACACCGACAGGGAACTTCAGAATCAGGTTGAGTCCTGAAATTGTGGTATAGATATGAAAATGTCTCTAATTATGGAAACCATAATTAATTTTAAATAGTAACGTATAGGCGGCTCTGAAATACAATTTTGCCCATAAAATCAAAACGGTCTGACCGATTCAGCTGAAGTTTGAAATTTAGACTGCTTTCATATGACATTAAATACTATGATTTGAAAAATCCGGATACGGTCCTTTATATAGGATCATCTTAACTTGCCACCTACCAGTATTGTAAATCCATGATGAAATGATCAAGAACTACTGCATCAAAAGAAAAAAGAGGAATGTTATATTGGGAGATATGTTTTACCTTATGGTAGTTTGTCATATTAGAGTTACGATTTCATTACGGTACGATGGTGTCTTTGATGGTAATAAGAGAATTTGACCATTCTTCTAGATACCATTGGGGAATCAAAACTTTTTGACGCTTATCTAAACCCCAGATCATACGTTAATATTACGAAATACACACTTGTCAATAGAGAGTTGCTTTTGTCACTTCAAGATATATTTTCCTCATGCTTCTCGCAATAAGGGATCTCATATTTTTTCCAGAAAAAATCACATTATGGCCAACATATGAAACATCAATATCTTGTAACTTAAGTGATTGGTTTTGTTATTTTATGTACACATCTAAGAAGAATAAAAACATATCATATCATATCATATCATATCATTTTATTTCATGATTTTCCAGTAAAAACTCACATGTATATTGCACAATATCAACAATTGCAGCACTTACCAATGCTTACATATAATAACAAAGAATAAAAATATGAAATATAAAATATAAAACAGGAATGTCATAGAAATCAGCCCAGGTTGGAGAAAGTAGTAAGAAGGCTTCCCTTTTAAACCAGGAACAAAAGCACAGACAAGAGAACCCCTGGCAGGGATAGCCAGATAGTGACAAAGTTAATTTCAAAGTGGCTAAACCTAAAAGGCTCCCATAGGGACATAGACGAGCAACACAAGTGAACAGGGCAAGGGATGCATACTGCCTAACTTCTCCCCATTTCAAGTTTGAAGAGATAACACCAAGGTATTTGTAACTATGATCAACACCCAAGGGTTTGTTGAGTAAGGTTTATACTGGGTTGGATCTATTAACCCCAACTCTTCTAGACAATCTCATAACCTTGCACTTGTCAGGATTTAAAGACATTATGGTAATATTGCACCAGTTAACTATACTATCAAGGTCATGTTGGACTGAGTTGATGTCATCTTCAGTCTGGATGGGTTTATATAAGAGTGTGTCATCCGCATATTGGGGTAGTGGTGAACTAACAAAATTAGGCAAATCCAATACAAATATATTAAACAACAGGGGCCCAAGGACTGAACCTTGGGGAACCTCAGATTTAACAGGAACCCAATTTGAAAATGCCTCGCGAAATTTAACACACTTGGAGCGACCTAGGAGAAATGAAAAAGTGCATATGTGTCATAGAGGACCACAAATGCCATAATGATGAAGCTTGGCCAAGGGCAAAGAGTGGCTGACTATACCAAAGCTTTGCTCCAGGAAGATGACATCAACATGCGGCATTTCAAATGGCTTTAAAATCCTTCGTTTGTCCAGCTTAACAGGTATGGGTATGTATCCTGGTATCAAATTTATTGCTTGTTGAATGTTGAACGATAACCGTCCTACGTCGGAAACCTTTACTGTCCAGTATATCACTTGCGCACCACACCTTGTAACGCTTATTTGAGTTTCCCTCATACAATTACGTAACAGAACACTCATGTACGAATCCATTTTCTTTATGATATTTCAATGGGCCAATGCGTTTACCTTTCATTGGCTCATGATGTATTTAAAGACCTTGATCATTTAAATGGTTTATCGTAAACTAATCACCTGTGGTCATTAGTTCTTTATTTCTATTGAACGGATGAACAGCTCATGACACTCGCTTGGGATTTCAATTTAATTTGCTATTCAAAGTACGAATCCACAGCTATTCAAAATGTAGATGTTTTAATCGGGCAATGGTTTAAGTCAGTGAATAAACTTGGAAGCGTTGATTCGTAATTTCAAATCTGTTCGGGGCTGAGCCCCTCGCAGATTCAAATTACGAACCAACGCTTCCGCGTTTATTCACCTTAACATATTTTTTGTGTCAAACAAAAAACATTAGTAAAACAATGTCAATTTGTATTCAACGGATTGTAACTCTAAATAATATACACTTTGGCTGGGGTAGACCTTCAAATGGCATAAACCGTTTTTGTGCTCTAACTTTGAAACTAATTGCATAAACTATATAAAAGTATACATTTTTAGAAGCGGGTTTTTACCCTGAACATGATAATGATATCAGTTTTTGATCAAAAATGTCAATTTTGGCAAAAAATGCCAAAAGCCGTATTTTTTGCCCCAAAATTTCTGGAAAGCCTAACTAAAATTTGCATTCATGAAATTTCGAATTGTTAAGCTTTTTGGAATTTAGAAACAAATGTCTACGAACAGTTTTCTCAAATTTTTGATTTTCATCTTAGTTTTTTAAAAAAATGCAATAAATAGGTCAAAAAATGCAAAAAATCCCACCGCTGCCATCAAAATGGCAATTTTTGGCATATTTTTGGCATTTTTTCAAAAAATAACATAATCCGCTTCTAAAAATGTATACTTTTATATAAGGTCTACCCCAGCCTTAACGTGCATTCTTAGTCACTGAGTGCGATTTAACTTCCTAATAAGGAATGAGACGATTACGATAGATGACAGTGCGTTCAGCGTGAAACGCAGTGGAGCCGCGCGTTCAAAATCACGGCGCGATGCAGGTATACGCAAACATCCGGCGCGAACAGCTTTACTGGGTTTGGAATATTTCATGTTTGAATAGGGGTGTACGTTTTTCCAATGATAATGTTTATAGTTTTTGGCAATAATTTACATCGTTCTTGGTTTATAAATGACTCAAATTTGTGACTAAGAATGAGAATAAGAGATGGCGATTTATTGTTTTGCCTGTCATCTATCGTCTCATAATAGATGGGCGTACATTATTTTTTCGTAATGCGGGGGCACCCATTACTCCAAATAATGTACGCCCATCCATTAGTAGACGATAGATGACAGGCAAAACAATAAATCTTATCTTTTATTCTCTAAGTATTGTATCTATTTGTAGAATTGCGCCGTATTTGAAAAAAAATGAAAGGAGTATTGCCATTGAATGGGTATTTTTGTCCAAAAGACACAATCCTGCACCTCACTCAACATCTGGTGGAGATCGTTGATCAAGAATTTGTAGCCAGTGGTGGCAAACTTTACTTAGGAGATTGGTACAAGAACGACCCGTTATAAAACCATGTTGCTGAGGAGAAATAAGACCATTTTTTCTCATGAAAACAAGACATTAATACTCATTTAATCAGTTGAAAATCCAAAATACACAACACATACAATTTTCTTAAAGCCATGGGCTCAGTCAATAGGGATACCATTATATTTAGTGCCAAACCAATGGGGTAGATAACAAAAAACCCGTACCTGGTCCAAAGACTCAAAGTCCTAGTTCTCATAGTCTTGGAGATAACCAATGCTTGGGAGACCGGCGTAATGAAATACAGCGTCAGCATGACTGGGTGTCCTAGCTACTACTAACTTGTGTAGAACGTACTTGTACATTTGCGATCAATAAATCATCGATAGCGACTTATTCCAAAGATTTTGGAACACATGGATAATAGACTTAATTAAAATTCAATAGAATTACCACAGACCTTTGATACTATGTGTGTTTCAAAATCAATAAACCCATGAGCGTTTGAAAGGCGCGGGGATCATAAACAGTGTCATAACCAATGATCCAATGTACTTATACAATGGAAACTACTGACCATTGAATGTGTTAACTCTAAATTAGTCTCCTGTAAAAACTACAAAGATATGGCAAATCATACACAGCAAAAAAAAAAAGACTAAAAGTTTGCGATTAACTCATCTCGATTAAAAAAAGACTAATATTTTTAATCTTTAAAGAGCAAAGAACGTGTTTTCTTGTTAATCGCCGCCAGAGTAAGCGCAAAAAAGAGGAAAAAACACGATTT
>JXSR01S047931.1:0-10150 GCA_000969725.1 Ophiothrix spiculata
GACACCGGTGGTAATGTGACCAGGGCATCAGTGGTGATGCCGGTCAAGGATGAATTGCAGAAATCAAGACGTGATGTTACTACAGAATTGATTAGACAAGATGTAGCTCTATCAGACAGATAAGATCGAATACAGCCAATACGTCTTAAAGACAGAAATGACGAGCGACAAACATCACTGATGTGACTGGACATGGATAGCGTTTGATCTAGTCGAACCCCAAGTTACTTAATAGACTCCTGTATTTGAACATCAGAATTTAAAATTTCGATTGAACAGGTAGCGACTTGCTTTACATGTAGCTGAAACTTGTGTGGCAATGTATCTTTTAACTGAACAAATAATAGACTGAGGCTGAATCATTTCCTTGCCCGTCTAATATTTCTTCCATAATACTGAAATGTATACCAGTCCCATAGGCTGAATAACACTCCTGGAAATGATGGCTGTAATGATACCTATCGTGCCATTAGGTATGTAATGTCTTGTATTACGTGAATAGCATGGTCAGATTTCATTTCCGCGATGTTATAGACCCCAGTTTACAAATGAGCAACTCGAAATTGGATTATTATTATTATGTATGGTTTTCAGTTATTTAAAGGCATGTTGTATGAAAACGCAAATGCAAAATTTCCTAGGCACTTGTCATGGGCAATTGAAGTTAAAATGTGTACCGCCGCGACAAAAGGGTCCAGTTGTCGACTCCTACATGTTGCTCATTGTAGCATATCTGTTGTATACAAATACCATACATTAGATATGCTAAAAGGAGCAACATGTACGAGCCGACAACTGGACCCTTTTGCCGCGGCGGTACACAAATTATACTTATATATGCGTGTCGATTAAAAATTATGTTAAAAATACTTTTGCTGTTTTAGAGGACTATTATACCTGCCCACAAAATTATTATTGTTTTCGATAATATATCTTTTTAGCACAATTACCAATGGCAATATGTGATGGCTCACCCCGAAAGGGGGGACTTTGAAGATGATATCAATTTTGATTATATCATTTTATCTGTTACAGCATTTTCTAAGCTTTTAAATGACACCTTACTTGTGAGAATTGATCAAGGCGATCAAATTTTACAACAGAAATTCTGCTGGAAATTTTTATTATTTTTTGCTTCCTATTTTCATCAGTTTCTCAAAAAAGTTTTTGTCGCAAAGTTTCCCTTTTTGGGGTGAGTCATCACATATTAGTATTAGAAACTTCAGATGACTACACTGGGGATTAACCAATGATTTATTCCCCTCGGGAAACAATTAGTGTTTGAAAACGGATAATCCTCCTGCCCAATGTTGTTTTAAGTTTAATATCTATCCCATTTATAAATGATAATTAAATTTCATTGCATGTACTATTTGTTAAACATCTTCACGTTTACTTCCAACAAATGTGTCTATAGAAGTCTGTATCGTACGTGTCCCATAATCCGTGAGCTGAGCTTAGTTTGAAATGAGAGCAAGAAGCAGCCAGTTCCATGTGTGCTGTAACATGGATAGCTGTTTTTGTTGTTACAGTGAATCTATTTTTAATTCTAAACTGTATGCGTGGTCACGAAAGCCTCGTTGAATGTTTTGGTTTCTCTTTTGTTAAATGTGTGACTCGTCATATCGCAACGGGGTACTTGTCTCTGCCTTAACATGTGTCTGATTCACAAATATGATCTTAAAACCAACCAGTGATTAAAACTAGAAGATTGTGATAACATAAAACCACTCATGTTTGCTACAAGATCATCAGTCATGAATTGGTCATAAAAAGTGTAACATACCACTAAAAAAGAAAAACATTACACATTTGAATATTTCTCAACACAGGATTAAATATGTACATTTTAAGACCATAAAAGTATATATTTTCCAAAGCTCATATTACAGGAATATCAAATATACAAATAATACTGACATTATACAGGGTGTAAACTGAACATTTGTGCTGATTTTACTTTTCTTCATACACCTCTTTTATTCTAAAACACCAACATTAAAGAAAACAGGTATCAACTGAGGTGTGGATTATTATCTATAAAACATAGGGTTCTCAATAGTTAGAACTGTTCACTAAATGTCCATACGATTAAATATACAGTGTGGTTAGAATTGGATACATTTCAAAAGGAATGTACGCCTGTATAGGATAGTTATTTTCTATATATCTGAGCATTACAGCTTGTCCCAATATTAATGCAACGAGGAAATAAAAAGTATTAAAAAATAATTGCCTAAAGATTAGATCATAGTAATATGTTTTTCAAAAGTGCTCGCAACAATCATGTGTAAGTTTCAGGGAATTGATTATAAAGTAATAGTTTGAAGTGTGTCAGGTCAATTGTTGCCATGGTAGCAGGCAAAAACAAAGTCCATATTTACCATTGCATTGGCACAAATTTTCCTTGACCTGTAACCATAGCAAAAACTGATCTGATGCAGTTTAAACTATTACTGTGTGTAGACAGTTTTGCAAGACGAATAGTTTGAGACCATTCTCAACAAAATCGGAGACTTTTGAAATTTTGGACTCCCATAGGGCCAGTTCCGTGACCTCTGATATGACCTTTCACATTTTTGTCTATAACTCCAGAACTATATTTCAGACATAGGTAAAAGTATACTTTTTCTGCTTCCTTGTGATGAGAGGAACATGTAGTGTGGTTTTGAACGAGATTTGACTAGTGGCATGTTATGGATGTCATTTTGGCGGCCATATTGGATTTCTCCAAATGCCCAATGGTTCGGATTTTGCATCATTCAGTTCAGGAATCTATGGGTCTCAAAGATTAAGAATCAGTCAACAACAATTGTGCAGACTCCATTTTGCAGTCAAGCCCAAAATCAAGGTTTTTCCCACAGACTAATATTGTGAAAGATAGATATTGGAAAGAATTTTTTTATTTTAAAAGTACATATATAGAAGGAAATCGAATTGCTTGAAGATACTAAATGAGGATGAGTATGGGTTGATGATCAAATTTATGTTCAACCTTAGTCCGTGTGCTAATCCCTACTTTTAGCTACACGTCAATTTGAGAGCAGTTAAACTACTGACAGGTAATATAATGATTTGCACTAGGACACATATCACTTCTCAACCATTGTCAAGATATCGTGTTTCACAACCTTTTCATGCCGTAAAAGCTCTGTCACACATCACCGTGTAGAACGCCTAAAGCTCTGTCAGACCAGGTAAGACATCACCGTATAGAGTAAAACGTATGAATAACGTAGTTAATCCTACTATTGTTTGGTTGTATTCATTGTTGTTCGCCATGTGTTCGTTAGAAGTACGTTCAATACGTTTTCAATACGGTTTGTCCACATGGTGGTTGTCAGTTTGACACATGTTCAGTATGTGAAACTTTTATACGTTACTCATACGTTTTGGTTCTATACGGTGATGCGTGACAGAGCTTTAAGGCTCTGTCGCACATCACCATATAGAGCAAAACGTACGCCTAACGTACTTAATCCCACCATTGTTCTGTTTTATGCATTGTTGTTCGTCATGTGTTCGTTACAAGTACGTTCAATACGTTATCCATACGGTCTGTCCGTTATGTATACGTTTAATTCGTTGTTCATACGGTGGTGGTCCGTTTAGCACACGTTCAATATGTGAAACTTTTGTACGTTATTTATACGTTTTGCTCTATACGGTGATGTGTGACAGAGCTTTAGATGCTTGATATTTCCGTGGTTAAACAAAACTTTCATCCGTGTCGTTCATTGATGATGCTTTTCACACAATTTAGATAAACTTTAACTATTAACTTAACAGCTGCACACATAACAGTGACAAGTACAAACTTGAATATTTCATTAGCTTCAGATTATGTACAGCTTGCTTCTCTTTGAAAGCATACATGCTGTCAGAAGACAATAACATAAACAGATTAGATGTATTCATTGTATTATAACAGAGCAAGTGTAATAGGATCAATCTTTTTGAGGACATGCAAGATTTAGCTTTTCATATAACAAAGACACGATATCGACAAATATATCCTTTAACTAATTTGAAACGCAATTTCACTCTAAAAGGTTTTGTCAAACCACCTTTACCAATGTGAATGATAAAATCCAAAATTATATTGTAAAAAAATGATGAACAAACCTCCTAAATAACCCCTCCACACTTCAAAACACATCGTTAAACTGAATAATGCGAGACGTGTTTACATGTAAAAAAATCGATTGAAGAGATACACTACATATAAATTTGAGGAATCAGGATTTCTTGTAAATTTTCAACTAATAAAATTGGTATCTTGTGACACTAAGAAATGAAAACAAATTAAAACATATTTTTTGTTAAATTAGGTTGTTTACTGCTTTTTGAATATTTTTACATGATTTAAATGGTCATAAAATGATAGCAAGTGATCTGAAATTGTTTTAGCTGCAGATCATATATATTTGCCAATCGTCCGGGGATATTACAAAATGCGATGTCCGCATTTGGATGAAAAGAGAAAGACGTGAAACAGATGACGAATGTTATGTAAGCCAGTTTTAAACGACAGGCATACATTAAAATGGATCAAAAGCGATTCAAAAGATGCTGAGTGAGAAATAAAAAAATACTGACGTCCCTTTTAAACTCAAAGAGGTATAAAATAACGGTACAAGACTGAAAAACAATAGACCTTTTAAAAACACGACTTTCCGAAAAAAAACACCCGAATACGATTTACATTTTCCGGCAATTACCGACAGGAAAATTCAGTCTTTTGAGTCATTGAGTTTCAGTTTGTTTGCCAGCATCCATCTTCTCACCTAGGCAATGCAACTTGCAAATCTACGCTGAGCCCAATGAAAATCGCCAGACGCTTTAGGGTCAAAACTCACTGAGTGTCATCAGCATAAATATAATAGGCGATTTCAAAACGGCAGAGAATAGCGGTCACAGGCTTTGAATAAAGCGTAGAGATCTGTGGACCAGCAACTGATCCTTGATGAACGCCATTGGGGGTGGTTTGAGGAAAATTCACCAAGAACACAAACTCTGCTTGAACGATTAGCGATGTAAGAATAGAACCAGTTTAAAACAGAGCCATCAATACTGTAACCATTTTTTGAGCCTATCAACACGCATATTGTGATCAATGGTATCAAAGGCTGCCAACATGTCTAATAAAACAAGCATAACAATTTTGCAGTGACCAAGTTCCTGGGTAATGTCATTTCCAGCTTGAGAAGGGCTGTCTCAGCAGAGCAGGTTTATACTCAGACTGAAATTCATCGGAAAGGTCTTAGCCACAGTCTACTGAAGAACAGATGGAAAACGACCCTGCCTGAAAGAATTGTTGATCACCGACATGATGGAAGGAGTTAGAACATCGACACAATCTTTCAACAACCAAGTACGCATGGGATTCAGGAAACTAGTTTTGTTGGGAAGTTTTTTGTTGTTGAATTTGTTTTGCCTAAACACGTATATACATCGAATAACAACAAGTTCATATCAAGT
Source organism: Ophiothrix spiculata (assembly GCA_000969725.1). Taxonomy (NCBI): domain Eukaryota; kingdom Metazoa; phylum Echinodermata; class Ophiuroidea; order Amphilepidida; family Ophiotrichidae; genus Ophiothrix; species Ophiothrix spiculata. Next base: position 5,482 of record JXSR01S047931.1, read on the forward strand.
AGAATTTGATGCAGCAATTTTATTTTTCTTGAGCTAAGGATCTCTGATGATAAATGTAATTGAGATTTCTATAGCCAGAAAGTCGATTCGGTTGTACTACAATTCAAATAGAGTTTGCTGTGAGGGATTACCCATGAAGTAAAATTACGTTTAATACTCTAATAATATGTGTAGTGAAAACAAACCACTTAGCTACATTATCAGAGGTAATATCGATGTGAAATGCAGCAGATTTGAGAGATGCCACAAATATCAAATGTTAAATATTAGCTTTGAACATCGGATTACATCTACTACATCTTAATTGATATGTATCATTGACCTCAAATTTCTTATTTTTTTTGTCAGACTATACATGTGCTGGGTATAACATCGTGTAAGAATAGAAGACACTTCATCAGAAAAATCAAGAAAAACAATATTTCCATTCAATGATAGATCTGATCTGTTTTAGCAGATCATAATCATACCAGTAAATTATTATTTTTCATTCAAAAATCTTTGCCTAAACACGTACAGTGAATAACAACAGTTTCATATCAAATAGAATTTGATGCTGCTATTTTATCCTTCTTGCGTTTAGGATTTCTGATGATAAATGTAATTGAGATTTGTATAGCCAGAAATTTGATTTGGTTATACAAGAATTCCAATAAAGTTTGCTGTGAGGGATAACGCATAATTTTCTGTATAGTGATTTTGGCATTACGTTACTCTAACAATAATGCTATGAAAACAAACCATTCAAACTTATTTTCAGATGTAATATCGATGTGAAATGTAAGAGTTAAGTGAGATGCCACAGATATCAAATGTTAAATATCAGCTTTGAAAATCGCATTACATCTACTACATCGTAATTGATATGCATAATTTACCTCAAATTTCTGATTTTTATCAGGTTATGCATGTGCTAGGAAAACACCGTGTAAGAAGTAACTTCTAGAGAAGAGATACTATTTTTTAATTAAAGGAAAGATCTGATCTGTTTTGAATTTTTCATCATGATGTTTGTTACTTGAAGTGGAATGAGACAAATGATTAACAGTAACGGAAACAGTCTGTTGGAGTTTATTTTACAAGATATTATGCGTTAAAATATTGAATCGACCATGTACTTGATGTTTAACATGAAAATATAGACCTGGAAGACAAAACCGTTGCACATTTCTATATAAATATTGTGTAACTACAAACTTTCCGAATCATGTGTGACATATCATGCAATTTTACTGGCAAGTTATTTCACGTCATATACCTGGTGATTTTCTCTAAATTATCGAATCAATGTAAAATATATATTTATGCCGATACATTTATTTAAACATTTTTCTTGAAGTCCTATAAACTTTTGCGTTAATAAAACAAAATGCATGTAAGGGTTCATTTGTTGAACGCGTGACACTGAAAATCAGCACGTTGCAACACTGGTATTTGCATCACTGCGCATGCGTAATTTATTACTTCAAAATACGGATGAATATATTTTTAAATACCCTGTAGTCAGTTCGCTGGTCTAGCCCTTATTCTCCGAAGGTGTGTGGGGTGTAACCCCCCCCCCCCGAAGTTTCATAAAAACGCAACCGGCCCCAGGCATTTGAGTAATCTTTTTTCCATCCTTTGCGGTCATTTTGATGAAAAAACTAGGGGGTACCACCTAAGGTTGGGTTACGGTAGGCCGTCAAAGTTGGGATGTAGGGGGTTGGTGAAATCCCGGAAGTTTTTAAGTCGCCATTTTGAAAAAGTTATGCACGCTATAAGACTGAAACTTACCAAACATGTTAGAATTATCATTTCCCTTTATAATTAGTAAAAAGAACCGGACGAAAATCCGTTATTTAGAACTTGCAATATTTTGATTTCGGTGGCCATTTTTGCCATAACGCAATTTTGACTGAGTTTCCAATCAGAAAGTACTTTATGACGTCATAATTACGTAACGCCTTGGCCGATTTTAATGATCTTGGTATCGTTGGATAAGGGAGGGTCATACCTATCTATTAATAGCAAAACCAAGTTCATAGAGGGTTTCGTTCTAAAATATTAGGGGGAGGGGTTGCAACAACCCCCCCCTTCGGAGAACGTGTTACAAAAAATAGCTTAGGAGAACAAGGGCTAGTGGTTAAAGTTCTGGTCTCTTAATATCGAGAACGTGGGTTCGAATCACGTCATAGTATTTTTGATAAATCACAGGCAAGTATGTAGAGCCGATATTAGGTACGTTTCGTACATCATATCATATATTTTCCCTCTTGTTAATTCTTCTCTTTACAGGTCTTTACAGTCAAAATATAGATGTCAAATTTCATCAATCTGAGTTTCTATATGTTTCTACCAGAACTGGCCAAACATACGATTTTTTATCTTCTAAAACAAAAATGATTCATGGGTTTAAATTCGTTTGCTTCAAAAGTCTCAGAATCGTTAATTGTCATAGAAAATACTATACCATGCTCTTTCAAAAGGTTAATCTGAAATGTTGGTATAAATTGTAGAAATATTCATTTTGACAAATCCAATGAAAATTAAAGTGAGAAAGATGTTGTACCCACAATTAGTAACGTTTTATCAACTTTCAGTTGACTTCGTCAGACTGGTGACCAAAACCACTATGTCTGTTGGTTTTATACTTCTTGACAGATGCCGTAGAGGGCGTCACAATGTTGTTTGTTTGACTTTACAAGTTAAACAACATCTACGACCAAATCATCTTGACTCAGATGACACTCTAAAGGGTGTAGCATGTTTCACTCTGGTCGGAGTACAAGATTAAACATGTAAACTAACCCTCTTGAGTGTCATCTGGGGGACAAAATTTGTCTCCATAGTTCAAATTGTCGAATATGCAAGTATTTTAATATTTACCACGATCAATGTGTGGATGCTGTTCATAATAACAATGCTGAGCAGGTTTCCCTAATAATGCCATTGAATCAATATATCCTCTGAGGTACCGATTAAGTGTGACGTTGATATGAATCGACTGGAGACTTACTACTAGAATATGTGTACCGCCGCGGCAAAAGGGTCCAGTTGTCGGCTCGTACATGTTGCTCCTTGTAGCATATCTAATGTATGGTATTTGTATACATCAGATTTGCTACAATGAGCAACATGTAGGAGTCGACAACTGAACCCTTTTGCCGCGGCGGTACACATATAATAATATATGTTCCCTGAGGTATATTATTCCATTTACACAGCTTCTTGAGCTATTAATGGGACATACTGATTGCATACAATTTTCAAAGGGTTTCGACACACGTCATTTACCTCCTTTGTGCATCCATGGTCTATTTATATAGTTGCTGAAATAAAAATCATAGGCTTACTAAGACAAAATTAAGGTTCGATAAAGTTAAACATTAAGGACACTTTGATTGCAGTAATAAGTGTTTTTTGTTCTCTTGTTTTACCCAATAAATGTCACCGACATATGATGAATTATTATACAAATATTCACTGCTTTGGGGGCATGGTTTAAATTATTTTCCCGAGGTGATTTCAAAACCATGAATATGCCCGAAGCGAAGCTGAGTACGGTATCTACTAGTCAGAACAAAAGCCTACGAGGCTTACTTACATGAAAGTAGGTTAGTTATTGACTTATTCAGAATTTTTTGAATGTTATTGTAAATCGATGAATAATTTAATCATTGGCATATAATAATCCTATAAAATATTATTATGCCAGTTCTATAAGAGATTTAATATTAGCAATACAAACGTATTTGAATGTTGGAATTGCACGTGCTTGGTGCTTGTACTTATTACGTCGTCCTTTAAATTTTTGTTTATAAAAGTTACCCTTTCATTTCCGCACCATATAGTACAATTACCAATAAAGTTCGCGCCCCTGTCTCTATTACGATTGGTGCTGGTTTCTTTATTTATGTAAATAGCCAGTCTAATCTTGCAATGTAAGATTTTCATTTCTGTTCTGGATAAACCGTTACCATCAGGACGCCTTTTACGGTGAGATTCAGTTAAGGATAATCAATTGGTACTCTGAGGAGAGTGATGGCTATGTACGTTAAAATGTAATAAGTGTTATTGCTCAATTTAACCCATTATTAATAAATATATATATTGAATCAAAATATTGTTTGGATTTTTGTTCAGATGCTTAGATATACATATAATCTCTGAGCGATACTCACACTATGAGCAGTCTTTGTTGTTTCCGTCTTATGGGTGAAACGACAACTTAAATTGCGGAAATAATGCGTACTGGAGTAGCGGAAACTATATCGTGTTGCGAAAATTGGTGGGGGTGGAGGGGGGGTTACCCCCCTAACGGATGATTCCCTGTAGCATAAAAACGCAAACGAATATGACCTAGGGGTTTTAGGTAGTTGTAAGTTCATCCTTTGCGGTCAGTTTAGCGAACAAAAATTGTAGGTACCACCTTCAGGGGGGTCAGGGTACCTTGTCAAAGTCGGAAGCTAGGGGGATGTGGTTGCCATCTGAGAAAATTTTAAGTCGACATTTTGAAAAAATATCTGTATGGTATTCACCTAAAACTTACACAACATATTAGAAACATCATTTCCCTTCTTTATAAACAAAAAACCCGGCAAAATTCAGATATTTAGAACTTTTACAGCAACATTTCGATTTGGTGGCCATTTTTGCCCAAAAACGTGATTTTTCCGACTCGGAAGTACTT
>JXSR01S047931.1:10307-21338 GCA_000969725.1 Ophiothrix spiculata
CGTTGATAACAAACGTTACACAAAATACGTTGGTAAGGGCTAAGGTCATTAACATTTTTTGAATTATTTCAGTCTTTTGAATCAGGTGTCAGTGTAAATAGTCCTAGGCAGGGGCGGATACAACAATTTTCAAAATAGGGGGCGCCATTTTGACAGCACATCGACGCCAACTCAATGTCAGGTGTTACTTTAAAAAGAAAGTGTTGAAGGGTGCAGTACTGAACGACTACACCTAAAAATCATGCATTTACTGTCGTTCTTGACACAATTATAAATTTTCAAGGAATAAAATCTCTAAAAGGCGCTCTACCAAAATATGAGGGGCGTCCTCTAAACCCGTTCTCGGTCCGAGGTAGCTGATTCTCGTTTTTGCAAGGTTTTACATTGGTGGTTTTCGAAAAGTGGGCTATGCAATTTTCTGAAAACTTTTTGCGTGAACAAATTGCACCCAAAAAGCAACTAACGATATTCAGGGAATCAATACTACTCTTATATCCTACTTGCTTAAATATGTCACGTATAATAGCTTACGATAATATTTAATATCTTGTTGCGACTTTGACTTTGGTGTTAAAATAGGTAATTATGGATTGCTTCGTAATATAAATATACATACAAACATTCTTTGTTAAACCAAAAATGTATGAAAGTAAAAAAAATATTGTATCTCCTATATTTTACTTTTTCGAGCTACCCTTATCATGACCAAGAAGAATGTCTAAGTGTATTTTAAGCTTCTCATGTGACAGAATGACAAAGACAATTAAGGTTTGCAGGAACTACTTCATAGATCAAGAATAATGCTGCCTTTGAAAACAAGGGAAAAAATGCATTTTTAAGAAACAGATATATGAAATTTACTACCACTAGTTAACATGTTTATAGCTTATACATCGTCTGATTTGCAAAACATACGACATATTTATGTTTTCATCAACAGATGGTTCAAAGGTTCATTGTTACGTTAACAAAGATATTAAATCATGTCGAGTTATAAAAACATACTACAGATAAATTGTATTAATTAATAACAATGATTTGTTGGTTTACATATTCTCAGATATCTTTAATCTCTTAGCAATCCGTGCATTGTGAGCAGTGTCTGACATCCTCGCCTGACGAGTTAAACGATGAAATTGCAAGAAACACATTACATTGCGGAAATAATGTGTACTAGAGTAGCGGAAACTATATCGTGTTGCGAGAATGGAATACTGACAAGTCACTACTAGGATGCACGAGTGCCGTGTACTTTATCTGCTGCCATGGAGGGATACCCTATATACTCAAAGTGTTACTCCTATGTATTAATAATTTTAACGTGGACGAATGACACGACACGATCTTAATTTATTTTGGGAGGACGGGTTGGCGTAGCGTTGGGTTGGCTGCGGCCCGGGTTCGATTTCCGGTCGGACCTAGTTTGTACGTAAATTTGGTTTTCGATCCATACTCGTTCTCGCAGGTTTTCTCCGAGCACTTCGGTTTCCTCCTGCATTTAAAATCGAAAATTATTTCCATTATTCTGTCTATCATACCACGGAGGCGTCCCTTGAATTTAATACAAATGCACTATTGGGATTAGCCCGGCTTTCAGCCGAATGTTATAAATAAAAAATTGTGATCCGCCATATACATTAAGGTTGGCATAGTAAATTACGTGATAGGGCCATTGAAGTTGAGCATAGTCCGGAGCATAGTCAATAAACATGTCCAAGGTCGAACTTCTAATTTCATCAAAAACATTACCTTTGGAGTGTATTCTGTCATACTTATCAGGTTCAACATCAAAAACATAGTAAAAATGTGTTAAAAACCGATATAAAAATGCTCTCTTCATTCAAGTAAAGTGACATGTGAGAAACTTGATTCTGTCATCTTGGATCACTTAGAAGACGAGAAGATAATGGTCTATGATAAAAGCATATTATAGAGAATAACATATTTTTTGCCAAATATATAGGTAGATAGATATAATCTTCAATCTGATACAAAAACTCGTGAGTCCATTTTTAATTTGCTATAAACTACTAGTAAATAGCTCACATGGCACTTTAAACGGGGCTAGTACTCCAAAAAAGAATTGTGTAAACTCAACTCAAGATGATAGAACACGTACAGCAGTTGTTTGTTGTGATAATAGTTGAAACCGATGTTTAAGCACGTTTGGTTTGTTAAGATAAATTTGGGAAGTTTAACATTTGCAGTTTGGCATATTAACTTTTGTCTGTATAGAATTCCTATTCCGCATTAAATTTAATTGGTTAGAATGTTGCCGTGTGCTATTTTAGTGATTTATAAACATAGTTGTTTTTTTCCTTGTATATTTCTTGTGCCATTTTTTCCTCAGCCATTTTGCTATCTTTTCAAGGACCTCATTGGAAATAAGCCTGAAGTATGGCTTTTATGAGTTATCCTGGTTTTAAATCAACTGCAATTTTGTGTGTAATCTTTATATTCTGAGCAATCTACTTTCTGTATGTGAAATTATAAATCTGTTTTTATATTTGTATGTTGAATTAGAACCAAATAAAATCAATCAATCAATCAATCAATGTTTAAAGGTTTGTTAAATAAAGTTATCTTGACTGATTCTTATCTATCTGCCTTGTTTATTCTACATCATGTTTATAACGACTGGAAAAAGACATGTCACAATAAACTGCATATGAAACCATTAACCTGTTTACCTGTCTGTTACAAGTTATACTAGGGTAATCTTTTGTGATCATTTGCAACTGTTCCGTTTACGCTTAACTGCTGCAGTGTTTTAATCCCGGGGTTTAAATGCAAAGAGTACACCAATTCGTCAGCTGTAGGGTCCAGACAAGCTAATCTAACTTATTCTATTTTGTTAATACATTATACCTTGTGAGCATTAAGGTAATAGATAAACTGCATCTATTACCGAAGGCTATCTTATTCAAGATGAGAGAAAATCGGGTTTGTTGCAGATTGTACTTTAAAAGTGTAGCGTGCAATCTACAGAGATAAAGAGACGTAAAGCAAAATAAAGACTCCCTAAAAAGTAACGTAGCATGTGAAATTGTCGTGAGTATTCAAGATATATTTTATCGCATTCAAAAATACTTCGTATACAAAGAAAACAGGATAATTTTCTTTTCATTTTGACACCATATATGTCGCAATTCATTTAATACTAAAGCCAATTCACGATTACTTATTAAGAACTTATTACCAAAACAAAGGTTGTACCATAGTGCGTTGATTTTGAACACAAAAGCCTGATTCAAATGTTTTGCAAATGCATAAAAATCCATATTGTAAGCTGTTGTAAAATATTTTGTTAACCCATTACATGTACTGATATGGAGTCAATGAGTATAGATAACCCCACTAGATAGTATGTAATATGTAATAATTCTTTTATGTTAATGTACATGAACAATACATTGCCGAGATGTTGAGGCTTTCCGCAGCAATATTAGAGATAAACACAACACAAATATTCTATACACTATTGGTTGAGTATCTGAGTGGTACTACCTAAGAAAAACATTTTTATCAAGGACATGCATTGACTAACTGGCTCATTCCATGGCAAATATATAAAACCTTACTTGTTGATGTCTTTACAATTGAATGCGATTTGGATTCTTTAACATTTGTAGCCACCCTTGAAGAATACTTAAGCACATTTAAAGTCAAGGGCATGATCATGTAACAATTTGTGACATTTACGAAAGAAAGATCCAAACGTAACATGGACTGAGAATTAAGTCATTCAAATGGTCATTAGTCGTCAATGAAAGAAAACAAACACCGTATCTTAATATTTAAATCTCATTTAGCCGACTTCTACAATTTTATACAAATTGAATTTGTCCCTGGTGCCTACTTCAGTATTGCTACATAGAATAAGGAATGACAATATTATTTTGGGCAACATCCTATCAGACCGTTTTAGAAACCGTGTATCACCTACTGATATACATGTATAATATGCTTTTATCATAGATCTTCTCGTCGTCTAAATCTAATCAATTGCTCTTTTTTAATGAAAGTCACGTCTAATGTTGAAACATAGTGTAGATATCTGCACTTTTAGCTCTCGTATATTTCAACTGAATTCATCTCATATGCGTATTCATTAAGTTATCAAAGATGACAGCATCAAGTTTCTCACATGTCACTTTACTTGATTGTATAGAGGATTTTTATCTCGGTTTTAACACATTTTTTCTATGTTTTTTTTGATGATGGAACCCGATAAATATGATAAAATACACTTCAAAGGTAACGTTCTTGATGAAATTAGAAGTTCGACCTTGGACGTATTTATGGACTATGCTCAGCTTCAATGACCATATCACAAAAGTTACTATGCCGATCTTAAGGTACCTAATGATATGGCGGATCACATATTAAGATCGTGTCATGCCATTCGTCCTTTTAACACGTATAAATTATTAATTCATACAAAGGAGTAACACTTTGAGTATAATATAGGGTATCCCTCTATGGCAACAGATAAAGTACACGAAACTCGTACACTTTAGCAGTGACTTGTCAGTATACCATTCTCGCAACACGATATAGTTTCCGCTATTCCAGTAGCATTATTTCCGCAATGTAATGTGTTTCTTTCAATTTCATCGTTTAACTCGTCAGGCGAGGATGTCAGACACTGCTCACAGGCACGAATTGCTAAGAGATTAAAGATGTTTGAGCATCTGAACTCTACCACTAAGTTATTCGGGCTCTCAGGTAATCTGAGAGTTTTAATAACCAAGTAGCCTGGCAGAAGGTAACGGTGTTGCAGGGATGTAAGTCCACTGTTATTATTGTACTGGTTGTACAGAAAAGTATTTTCTGTACAACCCTGTACAATCTGCGCTCGTGGGGGTGGGGGACATTGCGAGGGTCTTTGACAAAGACTATCCCCGAGTTGTTTTGTCCAATAATGACACAAAATATTGACTAAAAAGCACGAAGATCATTGTAGCTAATGCTAAAAAAAAACAGAACTCTTTGAAGTGAGCAGTGTAATCACAAGTTATACATAGTGAACCCACGACATTAATCTCCCACACAATATATCTGTACATTGGAGCTACACATGATTTATATGGAGGTATGATTTGATATCGGGAAAGAAATTATTCACTCCATTAGTGTAATTAAATTGCTATCGACATTATTCACCCACATGTTTGCCAGAAAACACGTTTGATATCTACTAACCCGAAAGTGATTATTTGTAAACTAGACGTCATGGGATTCAAACAGCTCTATCTACGTTCTAATCGCAGGTTTCATCCTTCTATTTCAATGTGAAACAAGGGGGCAGAATAGAGCTTAAAGTGAAATCAAACTTTCTCATACTAATAAATTATTTACTACCTACGCTATATAAACTAACCAAGACATATGTAGAGGAAATCAACATTATTTCAGTTCCTTTAAGGTACCAAGAAGAAGAATGACACATTTTTTCTAGTTCAAATATTTGCTGCAAGTGTAAGGAGAATAGCATTGACTTTTGATCCTGTTCGTTTATATATAAAATGTTAAAAATATTTACTCTTTGTGGTTCATTCAGAGAAAATGTAAATCAGAGAAAATGTAAATCACTGCATCAATACAAAGGTATTATTTAGCACACCATAAAAAAAAATTTAAAAGATTGTTTACGATATAAGCTAATATAATATTTACATTAGCAATGTATTTCCATTTTAAATAACAAATATCCAAAAAAACTATACTGTGTTCTTTTAATCGTCCTAAATGCAGGTTAATGAAAACTAGTTAAATGCATTTTTTTAATTAGGTAGAACAAGTCTTGTTCTACAGATTCACCATAAAGCAGTGGGGAGAACGAGAATGAAGTCTTTGCCCCATGTTTAGGCGTTGTTAGTCACTCAATGATTGATAAAACACGAAACCAATACTTACAGGTAGTAATTCCCACTGTTACTGCTCATATCTATAATTCTGAGGCAAGTAAACACTCAAAGAATTTCCGGGCACCTGGCAGTTTCATACAAATAATATTTACAGACAAAGCCATATCATTTCGACAGAATGGTTATTACATCTAATAATAATATTGTCGTTATTTTGCCAGTCTGAAATCATCAAAGATATTAAAATTAAATAATGGTTGTAAATTATTTCGTTCATTTAAGAGTATACTCTCACATAACAAAATAAAAAAATCAAGAGATCTCTCATCGCTACCTATGCAGAGAATATCAGTAATCTGCTAGTAGATTGTGGGTATCGGTTGGTACAACTTTCGCAGGAATTATCATTTGCAATTCAAATAGAAGCGTGTGGATTTTATCTTTGCTATTCATCTTTCAATGTACACGACTTTCGAATAATCATATTTGCATTAGATGTGTATGTATTATTAAAAGAAGTGAAAAACACCGAAGTACGTTATTGTTTCTCTGAAAGAAAAAAAAATCAAAGATGGCGAGAACACACCACATTAGAATGTATATTACTGGTAATTGCCAGTTTTGTGTTTTCGACATATCTCTCTCAAGATTTAAAGAAAGCAAACCAAGTGCGTTTTACGAATACCGTTTATATTTTTATTAGTTATTTACCATTTTCTACAGAAAACAAAAAAGTAATTCATGGAAAAAACTTATGCTGTCCATGTCTCAGGTTATCAATCCCACCTGTCTTCCTTCTTCCTGGCCTGGTATTTCCTTCTACTTCTTCTTCCACTGCCCTGCCATCTGTACTAGACTATCTGACGGACCTTTCCAATGTCCATACATGGAGACCTTTCTCTTTTTCAGTTGCGAAAGCAGACCGTCCTCATCAGGGACTCCAACTCCTCACGAATCCATGCATTGGTCTTTCTATCTTTCCAGTTAACCTGTAGCATTCTGCGCCAAACGCACAAATGACTGTAGTCTTTTACTCTGCTTTAGTGTCTAACTTTCTGCACCAAAGTGCGTCATGGTACTCCACACTAAGGACTTCACCAACTGTTTCTTCAGGAACAACTGATATCTTTTGCCTTCCAAATCTCAAGTAGTTGGTTAGTAGCATTCCTTGCGATATCATGAAAGAAAAATTTAACTCTGTTAATAAATTTGAATTGCTTTTGTCATTTTCTGGCTACATGTGTTCCACCAAAAACATGCTTAGCATTTCCAAAACGATTTATTATCCTTAAACTCCCTAAACTGTATTTTATGAGATTTCAACACTGAGAGGTTTATCTATAACAGGAGGGTGTAGGATTCGACCTTCTATTTCTCTCCTGCTTTAAGGCAGAATCGAAAAGAACTAAAGAAGTGTAATCTATTTTTATCAAAACCAGTGAATTATTTATTTAACACGCTACATAAACTAAAAAAGTATATAACTTGCAAAATTACTTCACTTATTTTAAGTTAGTATAAGGACAGGTTCACAATTGGTCTATATATATCAGGAACAAAACTTTCCCTTTATGGTAAATACAAAGTTTATAATAAAACCGTAGACCATTTTAAATATAATGTTACATACCATAAAAAGCTATGGTTTCGTATATTATTATATGTTGTATGCGGCAATAATATATTATGTGACAAGTAAAATAGTACATTAATTTTATTTGCTCTATAAAAATGTTGATTTAACGATTGAAGTTTATTTTAACACGAATGGATATTATAAGTCGTCCCAAAAAATACAACCGCATTAATATCTATACGTCTAAGTGAGGTAAAAATACTTTGACAATTTCATACAAATAGTATTTACAGCAGTAAGCGATAGCATATTATTTTTTGAAGAATGTGAATAACAGTAAATACTGGTTATTCAGTCAGTCTGAAAACATCTAACATTTGTAGGGAAAGACCAATATTGGTTTGTAAGTGCTTTCACTCATTGTAGACTTAACTCTCACATAGCAAAAATCGAAGGGGATTCCTCACTACCAATATGTGGAGAAAGTCAGTGGTCTTGCAGATGATTTCTGGGTATCGTTTGGAACAAACACGAGATATATATGTCTGTAAGACCATAGAATCTATGGTAAGACCGTCACATATACCATTGTGCGCGTGAAGAACACACTGGTAGCCTGACAGACGTAATTCAACGCTGATCAGATCTCGTGTGCTTAACACATGGTCATGATGGTTGGAAATATGCATATAAACAAACGGATGCTACACGGACAAATGACTAGTTAAAAACCCTTACGCAGGAATTATCATTTGCAATTCAATTGGAAGCGTGTGGATTTTATCTCTGATACTAACATATTAATGCACACGACTTTTGAGGATCACAATTGCATTGGATTTGTATGTATTATAAAGCTGCGAAGATGAGGAAGTATTTTCTGACTGTTATTAAAGTAAAGACATCAATGATGTTTTGGCTAGAGCATCTTGTGTTACTGTTGTTTGTCAACTTTGTCTTTTCAACAAATATACCCGAAGATTCAGCAAAACCTCACCATGCGCGTAAGTTTCACTATTATTTTTTAATTTTATTTCATTTTAAGGCTTTATTCAACTATTTTGTTATTAATATGGTTAAAGACAAAAAGCAGCATTCGTAATACCGAATGTTATTACTCATAGTCTAACACATATGGATATATGAAGAAAGAAAAAGAATGACAAATTGTGAAATATTTATGAAATTTGAATTAAAGAGATATTTTTTTTCAAATTATTAAACCAGAATCTTAATCAAAGCCGGTTTGGTTGTTCTGAAATGCGTTTCGGTAAATCATGTTTATAAAACACCATTTGAAAATATGACGAAGTCAAATCAATGTTATTTCTTGCAGAATTGTGTACAAATTGCAAACAACTCCATGATGAGGAAGTATATTTGCTTCTAAGTATATAAGAACTAACTCTGACTGATACAAAATATCATACACAGATTTAATATTCGTTGTTTCTTCCCCCCCCCTTTTTTTATCAATCTACCAATTGTTGTTTCTTTGTTGTTTATGTGCCCGTTTCACCAGTGTTTATGTAATTGTACACAATTCCTACAAAGTAGAATACTCTAGATAACAAAATACATATATAGTAGGATAGAGTGATAATAAAAGCATTGGAGATGCAAAATATTAGTACAGTTTTAGGATAAGGTAAAGTAAAGAATGAATGCCTTAAAGTATAAGCAGTATACTATAATCAACTTTTACATTAAATCGACAACTCCTCCAACACATTTGTACATGATAGCTGCACCTACTTCTTCGTAAGGTAACATTCGATAACATCATAGCCATTGTAGAAATCAAGAAAGAAATCTTCACTCCATTAGCGAAATGAAATTGCTTTTGACATTGTCTGCCTGCACGATACCCAAAACACATTTGGTATTTACCAACCCTAAAGTAATTATTTGAACACTTGATATTATGGGATTCAAACACCGCTATTAATATGAGAATTAGTGGTGTTACGTAAGAACAAAAGTGGTAAAAATAGAGCATAAAAGGGATTTTATTTCATACCGTGAAGTCCTTATCACCAAGGCTGTGGTTAAAACATATGTTGTAAAGAAAATTTAGATATTATTAATTCAGTATACAGAAGTTAAGAAGCACGACCCAAGTTCTACTCCTTCTCAGTACACGGAATTTGATTTTCTTTCTTTCATTAAAGATTCTCGCTTTATTGCTTTATTATGAATGCGAGTTCCATTTTCAAAATCCTTAAATCACTTTTACCAGATTAGGGTAATATTTTAAATACCGCACAATGTATGGAGATATATCATAACTGAAATTGCAATGATTGTATTTCGTTTTTTACACTTGTACAGATTAATTTTCAGAAACATATCATACCGGGACCTCCAGGTTTTGATTTATTGTGAATCCCCTAGACCTCTATATATTGTACCATTGGATAGATGTCAGTCCCTTCTCTCCATTAATACCAAATTCAAGGTCATCGGTAAAAGGTGTAAAATTTGATACAAATACTTTCAAAGGGGTACTCTGAAACAATGAAGATAGAACATGTGTACCACATTTGTGTTGAGTTGGGAACCGGGCTGTTACTTACATGTTAAAAGAGTAATAAAAAAAGAACCTGAATGTTAGCAAGGCATATTTTGTTCATGTTCAGGATACAGAAGTTATGAAGCTCGACCCAAGTACTACTCCTTCTCAGTATAAGGAATTTGATTTTCTTTCTTTTATTAAAGATTCTCGCTTTATTATGAATGCGAGTTCCATTATCAAAATGCTTAAATCACTTTTACTAAATCAGGGTTTATGTTGTTTTGTTCAGGATGATAAGGTAAAAGTGTATAGAACTGATACAAATACAAAGTAAGCGATTCACAATGCAAATCAGATCTCGTGTACTTAGCACATGAATAAATAAATGACGCAAGAGTTTCAATATTAAACAACAGGATATGCAATAGATAAGATGGTTTCTAGTTCAAAGACATCTTCAAAAAGAATATAATCATTTGCGATTCAAATGGACAACTGAAGCGAAAATGACTTTAAAGTGAATGCGATAAGTGCATTATCCACCTTGAAATGTGTAGATAACCATGTTGAATGAACATTTTAGAATGTTTTGTTCTCTAGCTTGTCTCGCTAAACCAACGTAAAAAAAAATCTGAGCATTTATAACGGATTTGCTCACTTAACTGCATTATAAACTACGCAACTTAAAAGCGGACAAATGTATGTGGCCATTAAATAACCAAAGTTGTCCAAATTTATCTTTTTAGTAAATGGTTCTTAATTGTTAGTTGATATAGTTTTTGGATAAACCTAAATAATTGTCCAAAGGTGTTCATTTGTATTTCCTGTACAATTTTGTGTTATTGCAATACTGCTTCCAATTACGAGCCAAGCATTTCCGAAAGACAAAACACACCTGGCTATTTTACTGGTATTCATATTGTATTATACTATATATATGTACCATACACAGGTTTATTCAAAATATGTAGGGATATTGTTCGAGACGTTCAGATTTTCTGTGTAAAACTCCATTGGAATGCAATGGTAAGGTTTATAAAACTTATTAGCTTTAATTTTTCATTCATTCA
>JXSR01S047932.1:0-18245 GCA_000969725.1 Ophiothrix spiculata
AGGGGAAAAAACCACGATCGACACTGATGTGTCTAATAATATTCATTATTGAACATGTTGAAGTGCAATAAGAAAAGAAAAACAAATACAACAAAACACTGATCATGGAAAAAAAGATACTTATCTATTTTTTCCATGCACTAATGGAGTAACTCGGATGAGTAACCATTAGGCCTTGTGGTCATCCCCTTTGTAATCGCTGATTCGCAGATCTGCAATTAGGCCTATAAAAATTGTATTCTGATACTGTATAAAATCACAATGGAACAGCAAGGCAGAACTTGAAAGTTGATAAACATTCAGCCAGTGAAGACTTCAAAGTGGGAGTTCCCCTCTGTCATAGGCGGCGGACCCGGGGGGGACGGGGGGGGGGACGGACCCCCTCCAAAAATAAAGAAGAAAGAAAGAAAAAGAAATGAAATTGAAATTTCCCCTTTGTTTTGATGATGTAAACGTTAAAAATCAAAAAAAATTGCGCGCTTCGCGCGCATTTTCGAATATTTTGTCAATTTTTAGTAAAAATTTGCCATTTTTGCGCAAATTTCAAGATCTTTAAAATTTTTAGCTGAAATTAGCCGATTTGACAGATTTTTTTGAGCGCGCTACGCGCGCATTACAAAAAAATCATGATTTTTCTCCGACCATTTTTGCTCAAAAAAAGCCGTCCCCCCCCTAAAATGTTTACCTTCCGCCGCCACCGCCCTCTGTACCCGGTTAATGTTCGATAGAGCAAAGGTCTCAATAGGGCACAGGTCACGAGAGATATTAGAGGAAAATTAACAAGTGTAGAGAAATATCGGGAGAAGCTTCCAGGGCGGTGTAGAATATGCCGTTCCTGCTTGGCATCCTGGGCTTTCGGAGAAACAACATCTGGCTCTTGAGCGAATATAAAAGAGAGCTTGCCGGATTATGTTAGGAACTAAATACATTTCATACCAAGATGCTCTTGAACGTTGCCAACTTGTCATGCTCAGATCTCGAAGAGACCAAATATGTCTCCATTAATTGATAAGCTTTAATATGAAGACTCCTGCATTCCGCAGCTGGGTGCCAAATACAAGAGGAGAGGATTGTGGCAGAGAATTGCGTAATACCCACCTTCTCTCAATCCCAAAGGCTCGCACAGAGAGATACGCCAGCAGCCCCATACCCTTTATGGTGAAGCTGTGGAATGCAGGGGCCTCCAAAGCTTAGGTGCCTTTGATCATGTTTTGTTTCCACCTTGATCAAGTCTCATGTTTTTGACTTTTTGGTGCTCTTGGTGGTTATTGCATTGTGTTGCTTATATTGTGTTTCTTGTTACTGTTTGATGGATGATATTTGTAAAAATGTATTCAATTCAGCCTTTTGGCTGCTATTTGCATTTTGTGATAATAAACCATTAATAAAAAAACTTTCAGTTGCCACATGTTACCGTATTTGGGTGTATTTGGAAACAAGATCGATATTAGCAAAACGTGTGTAAGATGGGCATTAAATGCAAGCAGAGACGTGAAGCCGTCAGTCAGCTAACTCTTAATATTATACCATACCAGGAATTGATTTGTTGGTATTTCGTTTAATGCACTTTAAAATGTATTTCATTTTAAGCTTTTTTACAGATGAAAACAATAAAAATTAAGGTTCAGAAACTGAACCACTAAACCGGGGCGCCATTTCAGTGGGGAAACTCAACTATATAAATATTCATATGCGTGAAGAGAAACCTAATAAGGTAAAACCATTGAAGTAAAAAGAGGTCATTTTTCTCAACACAGACATCGTGTTCTCAAAACGGAGAACGTATTTTTGGGTGTAAAACACTGATATTCAACAAAAAAAGGTTTATTTCCAAAACATAAACACTGATGACAATAAAAACGGGGATTTTTCAAAAGTCATTGATGAAAATCAAGTTCAACTGGAAGGATAACAACCAAGGGCCTATTCAGCTGTTCATTCCATTCCATAAAACACATAAGGCACATGCTTTCCCAGTTAAATATCGATTAGGCCTATGATATTTAAGGTTGATAAAAATAATGACCGAACATGAATGAGTTAGACATACAAATCGAGGTCGAAGGGCCTATTTTTTCAAAATGATGATGTATTTTAATTCTTTAACATCGATTGTACATGTATTGTAGTAAGCACTTCAGGTCAAAAATTATCCTACTAAAAATTCATAATATTTCTCTATAATGTTGTAAGAGGGAACTTTCAGCTTTTAAAATCTTTTTGAATTTTTGAAATCGGACCTTCCGTTGCGGAGATATTACGATTTTTATGCAGTTTGATAAGGCTATTTTGGAGAACAGATGTCAAAGGTCAACTCTTTTGTTTTCTTTATATTGGCATGGCACCAAGATATTACGGTCTTAACAAACATTTTTGATCATATCTTTAAAAGTTTTTATTGTACAAGCTTCAAACTTTCAGAGTATGTTGCTTAAATCACATGCTTCAAGAACATAGCTTAAAGTTTTGAGTTATACATCATAAAATGGCTAATTTACATAATTAATGACTTAATTAGCTTCATTTTCCTGTTTTCCCAACATATTATCAGAAATCTAGATCACAGAACTCCACATCCGTACAATACTTTGACTTCACACTTTCTATTTAAGTTGCTGGTAGTGTTAGCTTTGAAGTAGGCTACTAAAAACATTTAAAGTAACTATGCATCTGCTTTGCATAGTAAATGACATAATTACCTACATTAGGCACTTCAGTTACCTGTTACATAATGGGTGAACGCCTGAATCCAAATAAAAGTATATATTTCTGGAAGCGGATACTAAACATGATGGTGAGGTCATTTCTGAACCAAAATAAGCAATTTTGAACTTTAGGTTCAAAAATCACGTTTTTGACCCAGCATTTTACGGGAAAGCTACCTAAATTGTGCTTTGGTGAAATTTTGAACCATTTTACTGGTTATAATCTAGGAGGCAATATCTAAGGACGCATTTCTCATTTTTTTAAATAAAATCTTACTTTTTGAAATATTGCCAAAAATAGGTCAAAAAGTTTCATGTTTTGTCAATAAAATGGTGGTAGCGGAG
The DNA here is from genome assembly GCA_000969725.1 of Ophiothrix spiculata. Lineage (NCBI taxonomy): Eukaryota > Metazoa > Echinodermata > Ophiuroidea > Amphilepidida > Ophiotrichidae > Ophiothrix > Ophiothrix spiculata. Next base: position 3,051 of record JXSR01S047932.1, read on the forward strand.
GGATATTTGGACCAATTTTTGGCAATATTTCAAAAAGTAAGAAAAAATCAAAAATTTGAGAAATACGTTCCAGTGATCTCTGCCATGCCATGCTAACTGATCGGATGCCTTTTAAATTTCTTCTTACATAAACATGGCTTAGGTATCAATGCAAAAACAAAAAAACGTGGAAATGATAGTACATCAGATTAAAGCTTGGTATTATAAATAGAGTTTGCCATCTCTCAACAGTTAGTTTGAATCATAAATAATATTAATTATTTATCATGACGCTAATAATATAAGAGAAAATAAGTTATATGTATCGCATTGAAAAGACCATTCACATATAGATCATTATTAAGCTTATTATGGCTATAACTATAACAACAGTCACAGTGTCAACCTGAGACAATTATACCTGGTATAATTGTCTATGCCTATATGCGTTGGCCTGGCCGGCAGTTGAGTTGCAACAGCCTCATGCTTGCCGAATATGAAACTGTTCCTCTGACATTTGGTAAAATCATAAACAACGACCAATAAACATTCACATTGTCTTTCTAAATTGACCGTGACACTTTTCGATCGCCGCGGGCATCCCATCATCGCATCCACGGCACACACTTGAAGCCCGATGCTGATTGGGGTTACGTGCTGTCAGTGCGCAAGCGCACTTTCAATAGTAAGCAACAAGTACACGTCAAAAAATAATGTAAGCTGCCGTATCATCGAGGTCGAGTGCCGTAAACGCGATGCCAGCAAGATCGATGATTCGGGCATTCCAGTGTGCCGTATAATCGATGATACGGCATTCACGTGCCGTATCATCGCATCCACGGCGTAACAATATTATAAAATCCAAGTCCCGCCAAACGAGAAAAAAATGGTCTCGAGATTTTGTTTTTTTAACGTGACCTGCTGAAAAGCCTGACTTTGAACACTTATTATTTGAAAAGGTGAGAGAAAAAAATAATGCAAATTGCGACCGTGGGTATGAAAATTAGGAGTTTAATCCAATAAAATGTGTGGGTTTTTTCTAATGTTGATAAAAGAGAAGCATTAGGCCTATATAGAATATTCTATGAAAATCAACGATTTTGAACCTTTTGAAACAAACGAATTTGACCCCTTACATCAACTTTGTTTTAGAAGTGAAAGTCGTCAGTTTGATCGATTCTGCTGGTAAAAGTATGACATTTTAAATACATGCTATAAGACTTTTAAAATGAAAAAAAAAATAACAAGAGGAAATAAATACGTTGATGTGATGTACGAAAGGTACCTAATTGGCCGAATTTCCTAAAAGAAGTAATTGGTAGTAAGAAATATCGGCTCTTCATACTTACCTTGCTTGCAATGTCTTTTGCGATAACTAGGCATCAAGATTTCGTTAACAAGTACCTTTTGTGCGGTGTTTTGACGGATCATCATCAACATCAGCAACGTGCATGGGGCTCATGTCAGAGCTTGTGCTTGGAATGTACCTCGGCCCTCGCTGCGTTGAAATATTTTGCATTTCATGCGAAATGTAATGATGTCACATGTGTTTTTCTAACGGAAAAGTAACCTATTGTGTTCTTTTATATAAATTATGTCAAAAGTTTGAGAATTTCATTCGTGACAGTGTATAATTAAAGAAAAATAAACACGCCACGGCAAAAAAAAAATTATAAAACGACTATAACGGGATTCGAATCCACGTTCTCCAGATTAAGAGTCTGATGCTTATACCGTTGGTTCACGGAACTGGCTTAGTGACTAACGGGCATTTACAAAATATATTCATACGATTTAAAGTAATTGTTTAAGCATGCGCAATGATTGAAATTTTGGTGTTTCAGAATGATGTATGGACAAACAAAAATATACCCTTACATCAAATCTGTATGATTTTCGGGTTAACTAACTCACAAATGTTCAAACTTGACTTTGTCACAGTTAAGATATAATAATGCTTATTAATAGCTTAAATTGTGTAACCCAATTACATCTCTCGGGTTCAAAATAAACACTCCGTCAAATATCTCGGTACTGGACATATAGTTTAAAATTTCAAATGTTTTAAAATCATAATAATATTATGTTTTTCTTTCTTTCATTTTCTTGAATTGAAACATTACTACAGGTACTTTGAAGCAAGCATTAACGTTGTGAATCTGCAAAAACTTAATTTTGGCAAATATAACCTTTGCCATCATTTACACCAGTAGCTAAAAAAAGAAATTTGACGCAATTACGGCTAGTTCGAGGTGAACGAACACATATTTCAAGTGTGCAAGAACATTTTGTTTCTCCATGCCAATTACATGTTCCTTGCCTTGAACCTTTGTACCACTGATTTTGACATTTCACTGGTAATAAATCATCCAATATTTGGCCAACCCACTACTATACCGTATATGTGGTCTACTTTGAGGGTTGTGAAGGACACAATGATACCCTCAAGGCATGTTTCTGTCCTTCAAGGCATGAAAAATGGTAACTTAGTGAGTTGTGGAATAAATATTGGATGATTTATTACCGGTGAAATGTCAAAATCAACGGTACAAAAGTTTAAGGCAAGTAACGTATAATGACACTAAAAATTAGCTTTCAAATTTCTCGAAAACAACAAAAGCATGGTAAACTTTAACCAGTCTGACTATTTTGGAACCACAGAACATGATTATAAAGAAATTTTACCAAAAACATAGTTCCCGCCATTTTAGCTAAAAGCTTTTACTTTAGAAAGTGCAACAAAATACGGGAGGAGGTCGGTATTTCGACGGTAATTACTCCGACAGCTTTTTCCACCGACCTTTTTACTCCGACAGTTTTTTACTCCGAGAGGTTTTTCCTCCGACTTTGTTTGTTTCTCCAACAGTTTTGTCATCTGACGGTTTTTTTACTCCGACGTCGGAGAAGAAAACTGTCGGAGTAAATACAGTACCTGTCGGAGAAAACGAAAAGTGTATTATACTCATAACTCGTCCAATTGAGCTTCTAATTGTTCAAATTTTCAAATTTCAGTTGAATAGACCCAATCGTTTTAATTTTATAAACCATTTTGTTGTTCATTTATCTGCCTATACTTTGCTGTGTAAATTTATTATGGTTTAGACACATTTTTATTACTATCTTGAAAAGAGAACACGTTTCAACCGTAAAAGTTCACATGGTATATAAAAAAGTATGAGTAACAGTTTGCTAAGGCTAAATAAAATTAATTGTTTGTCTCAAAGCTTCCTACTCTTGAAAACTAATGCGAAATGCGGTTTTATTTGTAATCTTTCTTTTTTTTTAGATTTTTTTTCGTATGTGACAGAAGTCGTGAGTGCTATTCTAAATAGAAAAGAGTTCCATATGTACTCCTTCATATATTTACATGTCAAATTAAAAAATAATGTTAAGATTGGCCTTTTTTAAACAGAATAAAGAACCAATTTAATTAAATCTTATGTTGCAAGTAAATATAAAAGGAGTTTATAAGGAATTTTTGCCAATTATGAAGAATATTTTTCAAAAAACAAATAAAAACGGCAAAAAAAATATGTTTTTCGAATTTTTGAAAAACTAACGCGCACACTAAAACTAACGCGCGCGGGAGCTTTGAGACAAACAATTCAGACAAAATGTAGATAATTCTAAAAACAGGCAATTCAAAGATAACACAGGCCGATCTCAGAGTCGTATTTCAAGTCCGGTTTTTCAGGCAAAATAACGCGGGATTGTTACAATTATCATTCAAAATCAACACTACATATTTATAAAATATTATTTGTAATTCAATAAAAAGTATCAAGCCTACAATCTAACAAAATTTGAAAACATCGAATAGTTCGAACATCATGAAAAAGGACGTCAACTTTGCGAAAAAGTTTTTTGACGTCATTTTGACCTTGATACTGAACGTAAAATCACTAGTAAAGATTCCTGTATAAACTAAAGACTCTAATTCATATGTACGCCAAAAATTGTGATATTCTGATATGTTTAACTTGGTAAAAACTTACAGTAAAGATGACGTTCAGCCGTGCGGGACCCATTTAGGGACTGTAGCCTTAAGGGGCCTGTTAAGGCTTTTTTCATCAATGTTTTTTGCTCTGTAACTCAGCAACGGATAATTAGATTCAAATAAAAGTATACGTTTCTAGATTTGCATACTGAACATGATGGTCAGGTCATTTTTGGACCAAAATGCGTAATTTTGGACCTAGGGTCCAAAAATCAAGTTTTGGGCTCAAAATTTTACGGGAAAGCTAACTAAATTTCGCTTCGGTAAAATTTTTTACCAATTTAATTTTTAAAATCTAGATAGCAATATCTGGGATCGCTTTTCTCAAATTTTTGATTTTTTTCTTAGTTTTTGAGATATCGCCAAAAATTGGTCCAAAAAATGTCAAAAATCCCACTCCTGACACAATTTTTGGCAAAATATGCCACATTTTGACCTATTTTTGGCATAATAATAATAATAATAATAATTCCGGCATTTATATTGCGCCTTTTCCAGTGGATACAAAGCGCTGGCCATTATTATTACGCCATAACAAGGGAATCGTCAGAACCATTTTGCCTTACACTAGGCCATTTGCGGCCAATGACCAAAGGCGCAGACCTATCAGCACTTAGGTTGTGATATTCCCCCCTAAACAGCTCCCCAATACGCTCGGGTCGACGAGGCAAGTGTGATAAAGTGATTTGCCCAGGTTCACAACACGTTGGCACTAGCGGGATTAAGATAGCTTTCCCGTAAAATTTTGAGCCAAAAACATGATTTTTTGACCTTTTTTGGACCTTAGGGCAATAATTTCACATTTTGGTCCAAAAATAAGCTGACCATCATGTTCAGTATGCAAATCCACTTCTAGAAATGTATACTTTGATTTGGATTTAATTATCCGTCGCTGAGTTACAGTCCATAATGAACTGTCGGAACAAAAAGCTGTCGGAATAATTACCTGTCAGATTATATTTTTTTCGGAACAAAAACCTGTCGGATAAAAAACCGTCGGAATTAAAAAAAAGTCCATTCAAATGTGTTTCGGGCAAATGACCTGTCGGAGAAAAAAACTGTCGGATCAATAATCCTGTCATAATACCGAACTTCCCCCCCCAAAAAAAAAATGCTCCCGCAATGCCCTGTACTGGCAGAACGCCTTTATTTAGTGACGTGTGTCCATAAATTACAAACTATGTACATGTATGAGCGTGGCCGAGCGGTTAGAGCACAGGTCTCGTAATACAGAGGTTGTGGGTTCGAGCCCCGAGCCAGGTGTTTTAGGTCTCCTTGTTTCTTTGGGCAAGAAACTTTACTCTAATTGCTCCGAGGTTCGGATAGTCACGTTAAGCCGTTGGTCCCCTGTGCGAATGCTCCTTCTAGGGGTGCTGCATACAGTGTATACGTGGTAAGTCTATATCGCGTCAAGAGATTGATTACGTCAGAAGATTTGTTTCGGTGAGTAATGCCCTTATTTGGTAAACAAAACTGTAGTAGATTTTTTTTTAGCCATGGCACCTCATTACAAGTTTTGGCCCTTTCCATTCATGGTAAGAGGTAAAAGGATTTGTATTCATACAACCAATAGAATTGAAGGGTGGAGAAAGGCCATAATAGCAAAATATTATGGTATTCGTTATCTGATCAGACCCAAAAGATTTGAACAGTTTTGTTATCAAATATCATGATTATTGAATATTTCTAGTATACTGCGAACTTATTTTTGAATTGTTCCTTCGCTGAATATAAATTATAGGATATTACATTACCTTAACAAACCATGATTTGAACATTTAAACGCCGATCTTATTGTGCAGTTACATCTTGATGATGATGAAATATTTAAAGAAACAGAAGAGCACACAAAACGCATTAAAATTTCATTTCGCCTGTTGAATCACATTACATTGATCCACATATCAATTCAATTGCTCTGAACCACATAAAAACCATTTTTGGGATTGCCACGCAGATTTCCAACTGACACTCTGCTAAATATTCTTGGATGGAAAAATCTCTCAGTTAGGCGTACTATTCATCTCAATACCATGGTTTACAAAAGTCTTTCTAATACACTTCCTTCGAACTTGTGCAATATTTTGAACAAAGTTAGTAACAGCCATAGGTACACTACTCGTGCCGGGTCCCATGGTAACCTCATGCCGCCCCCTTGTAGAAATAAATCTGATGAGAGAAAATTTATCAACAGGGGGGGGGGGGGGGGCATCTTTCAACGATCTCCCACCTTCAGCTAAACAACCTCTTCCATTAACTCTGCCCATTTTTAAAGAACTTATCTCCTAAGTGTTTTATCATCTTCCTATTGTTAATTATATAGTGTAATATATTGTTTTTAATTTATGACTGTATATTGAATTGTATCGTGTATCATATTTTCATATTTTATATATTATTTATATTTTGATGTGTTTTATGTTTGACCCCTGGGCTCCCATGAAAAACAGTGCTGGCACTGATGGGCTTCCCCAGGCAAAATAAGAAATAAATAAATAAATAAAATAAAACCCTTTCATGCTCATTACACTGTTAACAGCTTTTGGTGATAATATGCCAATCATCTTTGCTATTCAACTAATCAAAAAAATTGGCCGATGAGTAAATACATAGGTCTTTCAAAATATTCTCCAGATCAACTGCAATGCATGCAGGGATTACACTTACAGGGTGTCCCAATAAACATTGTGTATGGGAATAGAGCTGATTTTCTCAGAGGTTTGTCTGACAACCTTCTTAAAACACATAATACTTTAAAGTGTATGCCTTTGTCTATCATTGTTGAAAATGTCAAGAAATGCCATCGATGCAAACCAGAGATATGGTTTATTTTGTTAGCTTGTATCATTTTCCTTCTGCACAATGGGAAATCCTGCAGTTAATAATGTTATCAAAGAACTTTGAAAGGCTTCATACAAACCTTTGACGCTTACGTAATTAACATCGAAAACAGTCACCACGTACCTTACATTATATTCTTCAATAAAATTAACCAAAAACAAATTAAGTTAAAATTAACCAGAAAGTTGTCTTATTTCACATCACACACAACGACTCTAGATTCATTATTAGGGTTAGACGAAGATAGAAAACTGCTTAACAATTGCACAAACCCTAAGAAGTCTTCTTACAACATATCTTTGAATGAAGGTGCTTCCCAAAATAATAAAATGTTTTTATGTGCTTATAAATCGTATAAATCGATGACATGATATTTTGCAAATTGGTATAGCCAATATTGACTATTTTCAATCTTTTTTGACAGTTCCTAAAGTTATGAATGTGTATCTTTTTAACATGTCCAATTAAAAGTCGTTTCTGGTCATTAGCGACCTGTACGTCCTTCAATCTGTTTTTGTAGATGGTTGATACACCTTTTTCCCTGCTTTCCACATATTTAGCTAAAAAACAACAACAACAACAACAATACAATAACTTAACAATAACATGAAATGTTTGATTTGATTAAACCTCCTCATATAAAAGCATGAACCATGGAATGTACATATAGTCTTCGTTAGCGTTGGCTAGTTTAATTTTGGTAAAGTATCAAGCAATTTCTAAGCAACTCTGCCTTCCAAATGTCCAAAATTAGTTTCTAGGCACCTTTAAGTTCTCATCATTATGTGCCTCACCATGTGCGATACCCAAAATCCTGAACGATCATGACGATGTAAGGAGTGCAATTAGACATGAGGAAAATGTCTGCTTCGTTATTTGAATTGAATATTATGAATTGTGTATTTTTTGCCTTTGTACCACTTTTTGGTAGAATTAACTTCTTGCTCATGATGTGCTTGAAGTCGTGGTGCAATAAGGACTCTTTTATGACTCATTTTTGGATGACTGAATATCGGATTGTTCCTAGATTTAGACTACTGAACTCGGAAAGTGTGACTGAACACATAAAGGATTTTTCATGATTATTTGCTTATCAATTAAATATTTAATCAACAAATAACTTTGGACAAAATATATTTGGACAAAGTGCACTTTGGACAAAATAACATTGACCGAAATGTATTTGACCAAAACGTTTTTGGCCGAAACGTACTACACCCCCGGGGAGATGTATCCATGTTGTTAAGCTTAACTTCAGTGACGACGGTCTTAAGTTATATCAGTCGCTAGCATAAATTTACTAAAGGCACATTCCATAGAATATGAAAGTTTTTTTGACTTCAAGCAAAAGTTTTCTAATCGACCACATAAGCATGTTTTTCAGTCATGCCTTTGTTACTTGGTTCGTGAGAAGTATTTTCTAATCAGAAATAGTAACGGTTTTCTATCATGTCATGAATGAGCACATGTTTTATTCCAAAAATGTCACAAACGTTACCAAAAAGTTACACCAAAATATCACAAACGTTACCAAACGTTGCCAAACCAAAAGTGTATTACAAGAAATTCTGAAGTTAGAATTTCCAAACACAGTTATGAATTATTTGTAATATGTAACCCATCATTCTGTGTAAAGCGCAATAAAAAATATCGCTAAAACGTCTGAGAATATTTATTTTGAAGTCATCTGGAGCAAAAAAAAAAAAGTATTCCCGTGTGATGTCACAAACGTTACCGAACCTTACTTGAACTTTATTCAGGATTTTGGCAAGTAATTCAATTTTTATACACCTATATACATGTCTTGACCCCACCAGTGAGCACCATACCAACAACAAACTCGTGGATACAATGCTTATGCTGGATTCTGTGGTCTTTTTTTAATCAAACGTTTGTTATCAAGGGACACCCCTATGAAATTGGTTCTTTGTTTTATATCATAGTATAGAGTAGGGTCTCTTCTATCCATTGATACCATAATCATGAAAATCGGCCAAGGCGTTACGTAATTATGACGTCATAAGTACTTCCGAGTCGGAAAAATTGCAATTTTTTGGCACAAATGGCCACAAAATCAACATTTTGCTTTAGAAGTTCTTAATGTCGGAATTTTGCCGGGTTGTTTGCTTATAAAGAAGGAAAATTGTGTTTCTAATATGTTCTGTAAGTATTAGGTGAATACCATGGAGATATTTTTCGAAATGGCGACTTAAAATTTTCTCAGGTATAGCAACCACCCCCTACCTTCCGACTTTGACGAGGCACCCTGACCCCCTGGAGGTGGTACCTACTATTTTTTTCCGCTAAAATGACCGAAAGGATGAACTACAACTACCCAAAACCCTTAGGTCATATTCGTTTGCTTTTTATGCGACAGGAAATCATCCGTTAGGGTCATTTTTACAAATTGTTTGATATATGGGTAATGCTTTTCAACTTAATGGAGAGACATTTCAAAATTTAACAAGCGTGTTGCTATGGCAACTGATTTCTCAAAAAAATCATTTTGTCTTGTTGGATTTAAGTTTGAAAGCACATAAATCAAAAAGTAAGACATATATCAAAATTCCCTCCCATAATGTTGCAAAACATGATTAAATCTACATTTGTGCCATTTTTGGTTGCCATACAACATTGAGAAGTGCAAAAACTTCGAGAGGCCAGTTTCCAAGTAGTTGAAAATCGCATTTTGAGATAAACGCATTTAAAAATCGCAATAAATAGAGAAAGAAAGAAAGAAAGAAGACGTATAGTAGCTTAAAAAGTTGCAACCTCACGAAAGAATGTCCGATTTTGATCAAATTTGAAGCAATGAAAGAAAATAACCAGTACTTCTCCAGTTGATTAAAATCTCATTTTTTACTGTAAAACAATTTGACCATAGTCTCCCCTTAATAAGCTTCATAATGTCCAAACGCCACACCTGGCCAGATCAAACAATGCTAGACGGCGGGCTGTAATGATCATTCCTGAGATAGAAATAGTCTCATAAAGGGCCTGCTAACTTGTATAAATTGGCTCTATTTCATAGATAAATTTATCCGGGTTAGGAAATATATCAAAAAGAATTATTCTTTTTGATATATTATATTATAGCTATTTCGTATATAGAATTCATGACTTGGGTATCAATCAATCAATCAATATACACTGTATTTGCATGATATGAACTATATGTTATGATAGATTCTATAAGTACAGGAGACCAACAGCTTAACGTGACTTCTGAACCACGGGGCAAGTAGAGCAAAAACCGCCGCGCCCGGGGCTCAAACCCGCAACCTCTGCATTACGAGACTTGTGCTGTAACCGCTCGGCCACGCCCCCTCGTCTCAATGCGCCTTCGATGATATTTTGAAAAAGGTATAATTTGAATGCGATAATGGCACTTTGATGTTGATCTCAGAGACCGATTAGGGTTATTGCGAGTCCAGTTCCGGAGCAATGTAAACAGGGGATTGGTCGTTGAAGGCTTTGTAAGGTTCAGGGCATTTAAGGCATGTAATGAGCAAAATAATGCGTTTATATGGATTGGATGTACGGGGTGATATTCTCTTTGCGTTTGATCTGACATACAGTTCTCGCCGCCATATTTTGGATACGTTGAAGTTTTTGAATACAATTATCTGGCAAACCAGTGACAGTTAAGTCTTGACGTCAAAAATGCACGGATCAGACGTTCAGTTGTAGACTGTTTAAGATATTGTCTGATCTGTCTAATTTTTCTTATGGCAATGAAAGCATTTTTACAAACGGAATTAATATGGATTGTAATGCGAAGTTCTAAATAAATAACAACAACGAGATTGCAAACATGATCCCTGGTTTTAAAAAATGATTTCACCAATAGTGAGAGATGGCAGTTGTTCCGTTTGTTGAAAACGAGAAGAAATATGAAAGATTTAGTTTTGCTATCATTGATTCCATGACAATCAATTATATTTTCTATCGGAGCGGTGTAGAGAACAAACTTCAGTGACCCAGTCACTAATCCCAATATCAAACAGCTGTTTTGATCCCATTGGACTCAAAGGCAGAATTGGGCATCATAGACCGCAGAATCTTGCTAAATCGTCTTTTCTACATATTACGGTATCACGGGGACCGCTCAAGATTGGTTTAGCTCCTATCTCGGAGAAAGAACGCAACGTGTTGTTGTCACTGATTTCGGATCATGTGGTGTTCCACAAGGATCGTCGACAGTACGCAGGTCATTTTGAATGCGACGTAACGCCGTCTCCGTGCTCTGGTATGTGTGGTAAGCAGATTGCATTGATGCATGAATGTCAATATTGTTAAATTATTTCTGCAAATGTTCCCCAGCTGCATGCTCAATGATCTTAAACGGTGCCGACATGCTTGAGCAGTCCCGACCAAGTGCCCAAATCGGCAACATTGCCCAAATGGGCAAGGTTAAGCCGAATTAGGCAATATGATTTTTTGAAAGTCTTCCGAATTCAGCAACCTTAACGGTTTTTCTTTTGTTGTATCTTAATTCATAATTTGGGAATGTTTTCCTTTACCCCTCTTATTATTTATATAATTTAAAAAGTTTTGACAGTGTGGAATAAAATTTGACCGCGCGGTTAGTATTTAAATTCAAATTTTAAATTCAACGGTTTTTATAATCTTTCGATTTGAATAATAAAACATGCTGTTTTATTTCAAAATTATATTAACACATATTCAATAATTCAAATACACTCAAAACATGACATATTGTGATTTATAAATAGCTTAAAACCAACCAACAAACATCTTTTTTTTTCAGTTGAACCGGTGCATTATTGGATTGTTTTGGATTTCAGATTGCCTAATTAGGAAAAGTATTGCCCATTTAGGCACTGGCCCATTTCGGACTGGAGCAAGGTATTATCGATATTGGTGATAGCCTGAACATTCTTTTAAAACGGGATGCCGGAAGAGGATCCAATGCACATGACTTTATTGGTGCAGACATGATGATCTTCCTGACGTTAGCAGTGGTGAGACTGTCAAATTTGTCAAACGCAGACTCACATGCATTAAAATCAGCGAGCGAAATGTCAGAGTGGTTTTAACTATCAAGTTTATCGCGCAGATTCTTTACTTTGCAGTCGAAAAAGTCAGCAAAACGCGTGGTAAGTTCACGTGAACAATCGTGAGAAGCTGTGAGAACGCAAAATTTGATTAGTTGCGGGTTTAGATAGTTTATCCATAAACAACACGAAAGAGTTGATGCTTATCAGTGGATGCAATTTGATTGCGATGGTAATTGCGCTTTTTCATTGTCCAGTTTGTTTTTGTAGATGTTACACTTTTCTTAGTACATTTCGAACTTCTATATCAGATAAGAGAAGAAGGAGATTACATGACGACACCAAGCACTGCATCTAATTCATATTTCAGCTTCGTAAGGTTGTCTTGATGCTTCAAAAAATAGAAAGAAAATATGAATTTTTGTTTTCGTGATAATAAGATTTCTTTTTACTAAAACAACGGTTTACTATTGGAGAAATATGAGTTTACACTGAAATTTACATCTACGCTGCACATAGAAAATATGTTTCATGATTAAAGGGAACAATAAGATATTTATGATGCATTTATAAAAACAATTGTCTGAAAATAATGTCAAAATAATTATATTGATGAATATAACATTAACAGATTTCAAGCTATAACCAAAAATAAACATAATGAATTTAGATAATGTATATGGTTATTGTATTTCCTAATGTTATTAGTATGTTATCCAATGTAGAGTAAAAATCATAAAAGTTATAGAAATTTGACAAGTATGGCTTATTGCTTGTTTATCTTGTGATCTGATTTTTACTCAAAGCTCCACCGTGAATTTTGAAAGGTATCTAAATTATAGCCTTACCCTTTTCAGTGTTGTTTCGAGTGATTCTGGTAATGCTTTGATTGTTGATTTACGATTGATGTCAATGGATGAGTTTGTGTGATTCGATGCACTACTTGTGGATGACCCGACAGTGTCTGATTGTAGGAACAGAATAACCTGAAAATGGGAGATGAGAGCTTAATGGTTAAGCTATTGTATATTTATTAGCTGCACAGCTTTTATACCACCAGTACCTAGAGCACAGCCGTCGCCACGGATGTCCAGGAGAAGGACACAAACAGCTACAAACCTCAGGAAAAGTTCATCTCTTTCACCATATCAGTGCAGAAACAGATTCTTTTATTTATTTAATGTACAGCTTGTTTCCTAACTATCCGAGGGGACACTCACATTTGAAAGTGACAGGGTATGCGGTAGCAACGGTCCCAGAAATATGGGTCTTCGAATTCGATGTTTTTGTTATAAAAAATACCAACCTTTGGAATAAATATCAAGCACAATGCTGAGGTTACTGTGAAGTTGACAACCACACCAAGTATCCAGAACTGAATGTTAACATCATCTAAAGTAGCATTTAATGCAGGAATTAACAGAACCAACATCACAGCTATGATGTAAATAGATGTTGCAATATATCTGCCTAAAGACACGAAGATAAAATGGCACGGAATATTAGATAAAATTATTTATTTTTGAATAAGTGAATCATGTATGCATATTTATTGTTAATATCAAAGAACGGCAAAAGAGTGATTTCTTTAATTAATATCCTGAAAAGACATTCCTTTCGGGGAATTCAATAGTTAGGGTATATCACCAATGCAAGCCAAGTCATGAAAATGTACACCCAACTTTGAAGACTAGACTATAATGAGACAGACTGTCAGACAACAAATATAGTGCATTTATACAACTGTGCTATCGTGTATCGGGTAGAACTAGTATCGTTTCCCTGATCTCCCCTCCCACGGACCCAGCAATGAGCTGGGATTTTAGTTTGATTCGGAGAGTACCAGACATAGTATACACTAAATTGAATAATATTGAGAGCCCGAAATAAGGGCTAGTATAGGGACATATACCAGTGAGCAGTTAAACAGGATTATTATCTATCACTGTAAGACGTTTTCAGGAGAGTTAAAGGTTGAAATAAATGGCCAATCGTCGTAGAGGACAACCAACTCTTTGATTCTTTGCGCATTAATCAAGCCAATGCTTATAAATTGCCAATACTCTGCTCTTAGTTAATGCAAGTGATGTATTAAGTAAAGGTCACCCTTGTCCCAAGAACAACTGACCCGTCCTAATTGTGAAACCTCCATAAATTCCCTTTCAAAAGCGACCTGAATTTCGTGTTTGGTCGGTCAGGAAAATGATTCCAAATCCTAAAACTTACTATCATTTAAGGCAGTAAACGTAACATTTCGTGTTTTCCATGCCATGAATACACCAAAGAGAAGCAGAAGACCTTTGATGCCAAATAAAGCGCCTACAAAAACGATTTTGAAGCGTGATTCGCACGTTCGTAATACTGGTAATATGTAAATTTCTTTGTCTGGATCCGTCAGCTCCAGCTGAAATAGGTGTTTTAGGTGATAATTAATTAACTATTGTTACTCGTTTGAAGTTATTTTTTACAATTCAACTCGTTAACTCGCAACACCACCTGCAGCAACGCAAATTAAGTTGAGAAAAACTGAACTTTCCATTGCGTTTTCGTGTCATCGCCTTCTGCAGTCAGTTTGTGTTTGAGTGTGAATTCATTTGCGGTGCCGTTTGCGGTGAAAATTATTGGAAATTGCGTTTCAAGTGTGAATTCAGCTTAAAGATAATTGATAACACTTGTCCACAACTACCTAGTCTCGAGTCGATAAAAATCATCGGCATCTCCGACGGGGTAATGAAATACAGCGTCCGTGTGACTGAGTGTCCTAGCTACTATACAATTGTGTGGAACGTACGTATACATGTGCGACTAATAAATCATGATTGCGACTTATTCCGTGTAGTTCAATTAGACCCGGTGTGAAAGGAATCTAAGTCCCCTGAAATGGTAGTCCGCCTTCCATAGACCATAACGTAGTAAATCGTGAAACTGGTGTTACGTGAGAGTTGTTAGCCTATACTTTACTGCACAGCCCGGACAATAAGAAGGGGGACTTACATTCCTGCTACACCGCGGCACCGGTGTAGCAAGAATGTAAGTCCCTCGTTCTTATTGTTCGGGTTGTGCAGTAAAGTATAGGCTAACTCTCACGCAACATCAGTTTCACGCTTTATTCCGTTATGGTCTATGGAAGGCGGACTACCATTTCAGGGGGACTTAGATTACTTTCACATCGGCCTCCTGGTTATGAGAGACACTCAGTTTAATTACTTAGGGTCTATAAAGCAGGTGACCCGGTCAAGTCTCGAGTCTAGAAATATTGAGTCGCTTTAAATAATGATAAATAAGTAATATTTATTCAAAAAGTTAATTCGGGCAGTGAGACGTCATGCAAGTCAGTTGAATAATTAAGTGCTTTATGAG
>JXSR01S047936.1:0-16899 GCA_000969725.1 Ophiothrix spiculata
ATTTGCTGTCTATTGCTGATAGCATTTGCTGTCTACATCTGATAGAATTTGCTGTCTATTGCTGATAGCATTTGCTATCTACTGCTGATAGCATTTTTATATCTATTGCTGATAGCATTTTTATCACACTGCATGCTGATTATATAGCATTTGCTATTTGCTGCTTAAAATGCTGAAAACTTGGCTAATCACATAGAATTTGATACACAGGGTTTAATATGCAACAATAGTGACTCCCAATCTCATTCTTGTACATGATAGATATGTGAGACAAACTTGTTTTCCATCAATTTCATATATCTACTACCACATACTACTGAGAGGATATACAATTTGACATTATTTGCTGCTGATTACATTAGATATCTAGTTGTAAGTTGTAGAATTATCCACTTACAAATTTAGCTCGTAATTATTATGAGATCTTAGAATTATTCCAAAATATCTCTGCAAGTAGGTTTGAAAAACAAACATAAGAATCTTATTAGTGAGTGAAATCCTTAAAATGTTTTTAAGTTCATTACTAAAATTAAATCCTAACATAGTAAAATTAGATGTAATTTTCCTTAGCTCCATGAAACAACAAGTTAATTGCGCAGTAATCAAATCAATTTAATTTTTAGGAACCGAAGATTGAGTTAGAGACTAGGTTGTTTTGATGAGAGGAAATGAATTGTGAGAAACATGGTTATTGCATGTTTGGGAAAACGGTAAAGTAAAACGGAAAACAAACATCTTGCAAAGATGGCAGATAATATGTAACTGAGACGTAGAACTAGAAAGCTGCTCCATGATATATTGTATGGGTATCTTTGGTTATGATCTATGGCAGATAATATGTAACTGAGACGTAGAACTAGAAAGCTGCTCCATGGTATCTTGTATGGGTATCTTTGGTTATGATCCCCAGGTTTTCTATTTGAAAAAACTCTAGCAAGCTCCGGGTATACTTAAATTACCATTTGATGGGGGTGTGCTGCTCACACCGGTACCCATTTCTAAGGATATCTTATTGGCTAATAATGGCTGATATGACAAATTTCTTTTGACTTTTTGAACATAGGTTTACAAAATACCCCCTACACAAGTTTTAGTTATCCTTGAAGATATACCCCCTAAACAAGGATTTTTAAAAGTGCAAATTTACTCTTAAATTTTACCCGCTAAAAGTTGGATTTTTTTACGCAGGTTTTGAAAAACACCCCTTTTAGTGGGCATTTTGTGTTTTTGTTTTGAAAATACACCCCTTTATGTTGAAAATCAGCGTTTTTAAACCCCTAAACACGTGCAGTGCTTTCTGTGTTGGCCAGGAAAAAATGACCCCTTATTCCATGTTTTTCTGCTCACGCATGTGTACACCAACATAGCTCAGAGCCCCCCGGAATTTCCCCCTTTTGTATATAGTGACCATTGATAAACAAATTGTATGTGACTTTGATTCAGATTGCATTTTTATGTTTTGAATTACCAATTACTGCTCTTATTTTTTGGGAAAAAACAATGTTGAAATATCTATTTGTGACTGTCCATCCCAAACCAGCCATAAATGCAGCCTCTGGTCATTTTCACTTTATTAAATATTTGCAAAGACAATGTTATAAGGATTAAAATGACACCTCAATGAACTTCACTTGATTTCCAGAAGTTAAGTTATGGTTCGTTAAAGTTTTTCAGGGAGTAAAAAGTATAACTGACATAAACACATTTATATTTTCTGTTGATTGTCTTAGAAATATGCAGATTTATTTCATATTTCCTATAATTTTCTTTAAATGAAACTTTGCTGGTATTTTGTTGTAAGCACAAGAATTGTTGAATCTGTCAAAAAATAAATTTCGGCAAATTACGACCTTGACATTTATTTTCACCTGCAGCGCAAAATGAAGTTTCTTGCATTTACAGCTCATACGGGTTGGACAGTCACATTTAAAGACTCTTTTAGTTTTGCATCAAATGGTACATTTGAAAGTGAACACTTGAGATACATCAGAGCAATGAGACTTCATGTCTCCATGTCACTGACTCATCCTTACAGATGTAGACAGCCTGGGAGAGTTCAAGTGAGATTACGTGATTGGCCTGTTTTTTCTTCCGTAGTTTTATACTTATTTGTTCAGTTCAAACATTCCCTGCTTCAATCATAATTATACCAATGTTTAAAATTCAAAGTTTCTGCTAAGTGTGTGTATATTTGGATGTTTAAGATATGTTTGTATTTTGAGACTTATCAATGGTATGAAAAGTTGAGGTGACAGCCTGTAATGTTTGGGTCAGAGGAATACCCATCTCTTTCTTTCAAACTTGGACATATTGGACCAGATTCCACCAGGGACAGTTCTACAGGAAGGCCCAGACAAAATGAAAAGATAAAAAGTAGAAGGGAAAGAGAGAAAACCAAAAGAAAAGAAGAGAAATTAAAAAACCTTGTTATAAATGTTTAAAAACTCAACAAAATTTGTAGAAAATTATACTCTGTATTAACGTGTTTTGTTCTAAAAATTGAAATTAGTTGTCTATGCACTTGTGAGACATTCTCTTTTGTACTTTTCAGTTTTTAAAAGCTGTATCAAAAAAAAAATATGGTGAACTGTTTTGGTCTCATGTTGTTGTTGCTGCTACCAATAAACCCTGCCGCCGTTACACCTGCTTTACGAAGAGCCTTTTACCTTCCCCCACTTAAACTTTTAAGTTTAAGTGGGTTAAGGTAAAACTCTGAGTCTTTAAATTTGTTATGATAAGAGTCAAAAGTTTCTATTACTTTGTGCCATTATGTATCTCTTCTCTCATCAGTACCATACTAACATTTCCCAGAGTTACCGGGCAATCCTGTGCTGTCTCTGTTATCTATCCCCAAGATAGGATGACATACTTTCCATCCACCCCCTCATGATAACAGATCATTGAGATAATAATAGACACTATTTCCGTACCCATTGCCTGTCTCAATGTGAACCCTTGAAGGCTACATATTATCTTACTCCATTTAAAATCTGTGCCGAACTTGGTCAAAACAAAATTGATCCGGATGCTTCTAGGCAGAGAATCAATATAGCATCTAAATTTAGTTGCTTTCCAAATATGAATATTATGTTTCACTCTTGGCAGGGGACGTCCATAAATACTTGTAAGGGGGGCGTTCACAAATACTTTGTAAGGGAGGGCTTAATACAAAAAATTTGCAGAAATGTTGTGCTCCGGGCTCCCTACTTTCAGACCTCAAAATCCAATACTCCATCCCAACCCTAACCCCATTTTCACCACAAAAATTAGGGACTACAAAGGAAACATGTAAACTCCCATTTGTGGATCAAGATATTTAAAGAGCTCCCTTTTTGAACCAGTTTCCAACAGGTGTTTTTGAATGGTCCCTAACTTTTATGATATAAAAAACAGAAATATATAAATTTTGGTGCTGCAATGCTCCATATTTAAGCGGAGGATGGTTGATACTCTTATTAGTTAGTTTACTTTCTCAAAACAAAATCGAGCTAAGTGGAAAATCCAAAATTTGTATAAAAATCCAATTTATATGAAAGATTTTTTTACCTTTACCTCCTTTCTCTATATGTTTAATAAAGACATACTAAAACCAAGGTAAAAAATGAAACTTGCATCAATCACATTGGACATTCTATGGAGAGGACCAGAATATCCTCGATTTTTAAATTCTTAAAATACATTATGGTTGTATATGAATATGAAATATTAGAAATTAGTGCAATATTGCAAGTTATAGTCTGAGATAAATTGATGACATAATTTTGCAATATTTTTGTCCTGTATTGTTGTCTCATTTAAGAAACAACTTGTTTTTCTATGAAAGTAGGCTAGTCTATGATAAACCGGAGATTGTGTGCATTTGGATCAATCCAATCTATCAAAATATCTTATTATAACTTGAAGATTGGATTTCACCGCTGATAGCCACTACAGACTTGTTTGAATACTAATATTTGGATGTTCATCAAATATTGAGATATGGATTGACCGTCCACATGTTAGACACACAAGCCAGTAAACCAGAAGTTTGAAAAGGATGGGGGACTCAATTTAAAAGCTGCCTTTTGGAAAGCTTAACTAAATAGTTGGTTGAAGCCAGTCTTAAAAAGAAAATTTCCCCAAAACTGTGCCCAATTTAGTTAAATGGGCACTTGTGATGCAAACCCATCCCATTACACTGAGGATCAGACTTTGCAAGGGATGCATTCAATGAGCACCCTATAAATCAGATCGGTGATTTCCAAATCTTGAAAGGGGCTTTGCCTTGTTCAACCCCTTCTAGTAAGTAGTGCCTTACTTTGAGACGGCTCTAAGGCACTGTGAAAGTGGTGGCCCTCTAATAAAAATGGATCTACCCTTAGATCAACATGTTGATATGCAAATCTGTGAAAAGGTACCCCAAAAGTAACCAGGCTCATACACTCACATGTGAGGTCCTCGGTGCTCTAGATACTTACCTGATGGGGATATTAACTTATTTCAATACAAAATCCTGACTGTGATTTGAATTGTTTCAGATATTTTTAAAAACTAAATTATGAAATTTGATAAATAACAAATCAATTTTGGAAAATTAAACAAAAAATAATATTTAAAAAAAAAAGCGAAAACACAAAATTGAATTTATATGATACCTTGTGATTCCCAGTCTGAAAAACAGGACTTAATATTTATTTCTGCAATGCAAGTCCTAGGGGATTTATGATATTTCTTGCGATAACTTGCATGGCTGCTCTCTGAAATTTGGTTCACTTTTTGCAAACGATCTGTAACATATTGATGAAATTTATGTGATTTGAAACTTGACTGACAAACAAGTATTATTCTTTCTTGGAATTGTCCCAGGGTATTTAGAGTACCGGTACAATGGGGAGGGGGCAGATATGACATTGTAGGTGCATACATAACACATACATGCACAGGCCCGTAGCCAGGATTTTTTCAATGGGGGTGCGGATTTTCAAAAAGTGGACCTTTTGGAGGGGAAATTTTCGTTTTGGTCGATCCTAAACTAATTTTAGCGGTTTTGACAAAGTGACATGCAAAAAAAAAGTTTTCAGTAGTTTCAGCATTTTGTGCAGTATTTTATTAATTAACAACCACCATTTACGTGTTTTGGTGCTTTAAATGTGTTCATTTGATGGATATTTAGGGAATTTTTGTGGACCTTTTTTGTACATTGTCAAATTTGGGGGTGCAACCCCCCCCCCCCCACACACACACACCGCACCCCCTGGCTACGGGCCTGTACATGCATGAAACAGGGGTGTGATTGGCCTTTTGGAAAAAATCCTGAAAAACTAGCGTAAAATTGGTCTAGAATGACCCAAATCGGGCTGAAAACAAATAAAATTGCAGAAATTTTGAACAAAAAAAATCCTAAAATCAGGAAAAATCCCGAAGAATCACACCCCTGATGAAAAAAAGGGTGATAAAGTCTGCAAGTTTGCGACTGACAAATTATTTCTTTAAAGCCTAGTGGTAGGTATGTGCTGCAAAATTACTCCAACATAGGTCTTCCGGAGGAGCTGATTTTTTGGTAACAATAAGGGAACTGATTTGTTCTTCATATCTTGAAAACACATATTTGGGTTATTTTCTCTGAAAATTGGGTCTTTTTAAGAGCTAAGGTAATTTTGAAATGTGCATCTTGGGGAGCGGAAGTATTGAAATAAAACCTTTCTAAATTGGTGTATACTTATTTAATTTTGGATATCGTATGTGCTTTGTAAGTTACCCTCCCGGTACAAGATATAGGTTTCTAGTTGATGCTAACTTGTTGATATGATTGGATTTATGTCTCCCACTACTCTAAATTCATATTGTATGCTGGAGACAGGGCTTCGAAATCCACGGGAGCACGGGAGCGCCGCTCCCAGAAAATAATCACGGCCGGCAGAAAACAAAATGAGGCAGTCAAAAAAAAAAAATAAATAAATAAATAAGATGAAGAATTTTAGGAAAGAAAGATTAATATTTTCTGATTTCTACAAGATCATATCAAAAATAATGTGTGTTTAAATGTTACCATGGTTACTTAACATTGCAGAGTAACAATACGTAACAATATCAATACAAGTAGTTTATTATTGTTGTGTCTGTCCTACCCTGCTCCCGCGTGGAGCAATTTCTAGCAGAACAGTTGATGTTGATATGTCATTAATAATAAAACGGGAGGTGTTTGAAATTCATTAATTACGCATATCTATATGTTTTCATCTATTGGTTAATATCACTGTTTGGTTCACAGGTTAAAAGAG
Source organism: Ophiothrix spiculata (assembly GCA_000969725.1). NCBI lineage: Eukaryota > Metazoa > Echinodermata > Ophiuroidea > Amphilepidida > Ophiotrichidae > Ophiothrix > Ophiothrix spiculata. The sequence continues at coordinate 6,261 of JXSR01S047936.1, forward strand.
TTTTGACTTTTACTTTTGAAATTTATGTTGTTTCTTTAGGTAAAAGTGATTTTGTACTCAGCTTAACTACATGGCATTTCTAAAATGTTGCTACAAAATTGAAAGAAATGGGGTCTCAGGATGCTGATTTTTGGCCTCAAGTATGGGCATTTTCACGGTAACGGAAGGACAATCACATACATTGCCAAAATTAAATTGGATAAAATAAAACTAATTCCATATTTAGTTGAGTATACCTGAAAGCATTCATATTCAACAGGAATTTTTTCATAAAAATTCCTCTGTCGCAAAATATGCATATTAATGTGGTCGGTCACGGAAGGATAGCAAAACGGACATGGTTTTTCACCTTGATTACATTTTAGAAAATTGTTATGAAAGTTATGAAGAAATTTTATTTCAAAGTTACTGAATGCATTGCTTGGGGTTCCTGCAATAGTTTGCCACATTCCACATCAAAATATTCCCTACGGTTGAACCGTAAAGCCTGGTCAGGATTAACAAAAAATACAACCTCATGTGTAAATTTGATCCTTATTTAACCATTTAGAACAATAACACTCAAGTAAACAACCAAGAATGGGTTGAAAAAATTAAATAAAGATTACTACTTTTCATTATGAAAATCAAGAAATTTGACAAAAAATTAGGTTTTTTAAAGAAATGTCATAGACATCTTTGCTCAGTCTTTTCAAAATTAGGTTCATATTAAAGAGCTTCAAAATAGCTATTGAAGCCCTTTTCTTTTGATACCAAATATATGGTGGTAGCATTTTTCATTGAATAGTTACATCCTTATTTCAATATTTTTCTCATGTCCACTTTTTCATGAAAATGCCCATATACTTAAAACCCAAGAGCTTCCGGGGGCCCGCCCCCTGCACCCCCGTCGGGGCTTCGCCCCTGGACACCACCCTCTAGGGCTTAGCGACAAGTCGCTCGCAATCGCGACAAGCCGCTCAAACAGTAAATTTCTTGCAGAAAATATTTCAGAATTATTTCATGCTCCCAGACAGCCAAATTTATTTCGATGCCCTGGCTGGAGACTTGAATGCATACTTGTCCCTGGATTTTCAGTCATCCAGTGCATTTTAAGGACTGTTCACAAACACTTGTTATAGGAGACCTGATGAAAAAAGGGTTCCTGAACAATTTAAGTCTTGAATTTTTTTTTCAGAGAAATTGAGTTTATAAACTTTTCTATTGGTTTGACCAATTTTTTTTGCAAAAAGGGGGCCTGAAATGTTTTGACAGGATTTTGTTTTGTGAATGGGAAATAAGCATCTGTTGAGTGGAAACATTTCTTACATAATTCTTGATTGTTTGTTTATTTGTTTGTTTAAATATGAGTTTTGGTACATTTGGCCCAATTCACAATTTTGATAAAACAAGCTTGATTTTTCCAGGCTGAACTGTTTACCCAGTTTTAATTCAAAATATAGCATAGTTTATTATTTCTATAGAGATAAGGCCTAAAATAAAAATTGTTTAATTGGCGTAACCTGACCTACCCTAATTTTACCACCGACCCTAGATATTTTTATTTTTTTGAGCATGGTAAAAAACCTCCAAATCCCAAATTTGATGGGAATCGATTCATGGGAGCCCAAGATATGGCTTGCAGGACATTCAAAATGACAAATAAAAGATGTGTTACAGAAAAAGTGAAGATGTTTTTGTATATGTGCCATATATTTTGTGTTCTTGTATGTGAAACATAGACTTGGAAATTAAAAAAAATATTAAAAAAAAAAAAAAAAAATCCGACCTACCTACCTACCCTATTTTTTTTTTCTATGTTACGCCAATCAAACAATTAATTTTTTTGGCCTAAGTTATTGAGATGAGCAACTCAGTTGAATATAATCTTCAAACCAAGAGAGGGCACACTCTCATATTTTTAGTGGTCAAACAATTAATGGTTTTTGTCGATAATTTGACACTTATTTTCACAATAACATTTAACCATATCATTTTCATACTCACAAATGTAAATCTCAAAATCCTGAAATTGTTAATTCTCAAAATTGATCATGTACGATTATTATGAGCGTGGCTGAGCGGTTAGAGCACGGGACTCGTAAAACAGAGGTTGTGGGTTCGGAAGTCACATAAAGCTGTTGGTCCCCTGTGCGAATGCTCCTTCTTGGGGCGCTGCATACAGAGTATACCTGGTGGTGAGTCTATAATCATGTATTGTATTCAAGCTAAACTTTTTTGATTTGTTTATATTTTTTCTTTATTTCAGATTATGGCCTCAACCATAAATAATAAACATGCCTCATCTTCAATCACCAGCTGTGGGAGCCGCAATGCCTGGTAGATTCAACAGCCATGGGAGCCGTAATTCCAAGGTAGATCCAACAGCCATGGGAGCCGTATTCCAAGGTAGATCCAACAGCCATTGGAGCTGTAATTCTAAGTTAGATCCAACAGCCATTGGAGCAGTAATTCCAAGTTAGATCCAACAGACATGATATGGGAGCCGTAATTCTAAGGTAGATCCAACAGCCATGGGAGCAGTAATGCCCGGGTAGATTCAACAGCCATGAGAGCAGTAATGTCCAGGTAAATTCAACAGCCATGGGAGCTGTAATGCCCTGGTAGATTCAACAGCCATGGGAGCCGTAATGCCCGGGTAGATTCAACAGCCATGGGAGCCATTATGCCCAGGTAGATTCAACAGCCACTGTAACAATTGCCCGTGTAGATTCAACAGCCATGGGAGCCGTAATACCCGGCTAGATTCAATCAGTACTCGGTCACATAGCCAGAATTGGCTACGTTTTATGTGTGGAATGCAATTTTTGAAGGTTTTTGCATCAAATGCAAGGTGCACACACTTCCTCTGCATTCACTTGCTATGCCATGAATGGGAGAATTCTGACTATTTTAAATAGTATTTGATTTTGATAATAATTCTGTTTGGGATTTAGACTAATCTCCTTTTAATTCCTTGGTCCAAGTGTGCTCTTTTTGATAATTGGAACAAATAACACCATTGTCTTTTAATTGTTTGCAAAATATTACATTTGACAATCATAATAACCAGTCCTATCTTAAATTATTTGTAAACTCTCTCAGACTTCATATCTAAATATTTTGAAATATGAAATTTGTTGAAAGAGAAGTCACTGGTAATGTCAGAGAGCAGGGTTAAAGGTCAAATCATGTGTGGCATGCAAGAACATGGATTTTGAACAAATCTCTCATGGAGCTTTATGGTTGAACTCCATTGCCATGTAAAGATTTAGGGCATTTGTGCAAGATTCTGCAGAGTGACATACTTGCAGCAAAGGGGAAGCCCCATCGTGAATTATTCATGAAATAACGCTACCTTTTATGTTAGTTTTCCTCTAGGAGTTTTATATTTTTATGTTGTTACATGTTTGATTGGTGTGAGCTGAAAATTGTAATGATTTGGATTCAAAAATAAAATGTGTGAAACACTTTCCTATAGACCTACTGCTTATCAACATTTTACAATTATTGTCCCTTTAAAATTGTCATGTCTCCTTTTATAATGTAAACGCCAATATTGCGCTCAGTAATTTTTGCGCATGGGCCCATTTTGAATCATTTCCTACATTTTAATTTTAATTCACACTCTTGATATTTTTTACATGTGGCAGTATGCATGTATCATTTTACGTGCTACTATTTTCGGGCATAAGAAGCTGATCGCGAAAATAAATGTAGTGCGAAATATAGGCTACCACTTATACATTAGTGATTAAGCCTGAATTTTGACCGTTTAATGTAAAATTCTTCTTTTGATGAAAGTAGTAAAATTGTTTGAATATTAAATTGATTTTTTCTCTCTTCATTCAGGCCCGGGGGGGGGGGGGGGGGGGGGGGGAGGGGTAGTACGTAGTACAAAAGTGATCATGGGGATGTGCCGCAAACTTGGGTAGCAAAATCAGGCTGTCTGGTATACCAATGGGTCCTTTTTCTTTGCAAAATGTTGTATTTTGATGGGTCTGTTTTTCAAAATTTGCACAATTTTAGATTTTTTTTTCTGATATTCAAACAAAAATCAAGGAATTTGCGGCAAATTAGAGTAAATTTTCTATATGGATGGGTCCCTTTTTCTTGAAAATTAGTATATGCATGGGTGGTACTTCAAATTAACCAGCGGCACACCCCTACCAAAACCAAACTTGAGTACCACCCCTCCCCCCGGGCAGAGGGCAGCTACCCCATACACTCATGTGATTGTCCCAAGTTGCTATGTAATAAGAAACAGATTACAGATTCTGCTGACAGCATCAATGTTTCAACAAATCATATAAACAGTTGTAAAATTATGAAAGCAGAAAATCATGTCTGTCATATAGGGATTTGAGAATTGATACAGGGTGACTCAGAATTTATACTACAGTGTATTTTTTATCTGGATATGATGATGGGGCCAAATAATGGCCAGATATTTTTATTGTTTGGTCAGAGCATGGGGTTATCTCAGGGATGCCACTTGGGTATGGACAAAAAAAATAGGAAATTGGTCAAGATATCAATTTTGAGTGGAGGGAGAAAACTTCCCTTTGCAGAAGATTTGAATATTTTTTGAATAATATGCAACTTTAATAATCACTTTATAAAAAAAACCTGGATTTTTTGGAATTCTGATTTTTTAAAAACAATAGGAAAAGTGCTCCAAAATCACCAAAAAGTAGGAGTTCCTACTAAAGTAGGAAAAGTGGCATCCCTGCTATCTGTAAATAATAGTCTAATAATAATTGTGTTTAGTTGAGGTGGTGGTTTGAAAAAAAATTGAAATGAACTCCACCAAATATCTGGCAGTAAGGGTTAGGCCAAACATAGTCGGCCTTCAAACAAAATTCAAACATTTGGTTGTGACTTCAAAATGACAGTTTACTTCAAATAAAATAATTTCAACACCGAGTTGATACCAAATAAAATTTTGTGCTACAATTGCACATATGTTGAATTGCCAATATACATTGCCTTAAATGTTTGTTACCAGTTTATACTCGATCGCAAATATTTGGTGAAGTCACAGCCAAATGTTTGGTAGCGAAAATTTTGTTTGAAGGCCGACTATGGTTTGGCCCTCAGGCTATAGTACTTATGAGCTACCAAATATTTGGTGCAACAAGTCTTTGTTATCTTATAATCTGATATTTACTCCCGGGTATTTACTCCAATGTATTTTCTAATAATAATGGAGACTTGGTGATGAAAAATCAATACACAACACTTGTAATTTATTTGTACTTGCCCTGGACAAAATCGAGTACAAAAATAGTACAACATTCCTAAGGTGCACATTTGGAACATCATTTAAGTACAATTTGAGTACATTGAGTACAAAAAAATTGTACTATATTTGTACTGAAACTGTACTATAATTGTGTTCCAAATGTGAACCTTAGGAATGTTGTACTATTTTTGTACGCGATTTTGTCCAGGGTGTACACACTGACAGTATATACCAACGTTAACTATAAGGCTCGATGCAGACTCCACTATCGTATAGAATATTTTGCTTAGAATATTCTATGCTGACGACAAAATGACGTAGTTCATCGTATAAAACACACAGTTATATTCGATGACCTACGTCATTTTGTCGTCACCATAGAATATTCTAAGCAAAATATTCTATACGATAGAGGAGTCTGTACGGGCCTTACGTGCCACTACACCATCACATTGTCCAAGTAAAAGAAAGAAAGAAAGAGTTCTTTAGGCTGATAGCCAAGGATAACCCAAGAAAGCCTCTAATGAAGCTTATTTCCATTGGGTTCCTAGATCTTTCTTTACTATTCAGTTTTAGTGCAGGAGGAAACCGTAGGACCCGGAGAAAAACCTGCGGAAGCGAGCATGGACTGAAAACCAAATGCACACAAAGCGCCGGGCACGGGGGTCGAACCCGGGACCTCATTGGTGCAAGGCGAGGAAACTACCGCTGCGCCAACCCGCTTCCCCAATATTTAATGATGGATTTGTTTGGAAAACAAAAATGCTGTCCAAAACACAAATAGACTAAAACTAAACTACTAATGCCACTTTCAATCATGCTTAGCAGTGCACAAATCCACATATCGTATTAATTCCAATAACCGCTTGGGGACCTTAACAAAGTCAATTTGCATGTAAAGTGACCGTCAACAGTGCTGCGACTTTGGAGCGGCCAGACATACACTATTACTTAATATAAACATATACCAGGACACTTATACAAACCAAGGGACATAACTGAACTCTACAGGAGCTGTACCAATACCTTACGCTGTGAGTAACGCAGCAGAATCACACAAGGTTAAGGGTTAGATTGCCGTTTTCATGTTCGGTGGATATTTTAATAAGCCTGAGTGGTCTGACTTTTCTAGACAACTTGAACTTAAATACGGTAAGAAATCTACCAAAAACTTTAATAATATCAGACAACAAGTCCAAGATCTTGAACAACATTGGTCGATCAAGAAAACGAGAGAAAGCAATCACAACAAACAAGAAAAGGAAGATACAAATGCCTCTAACGTTCAAAGTCATTAACAAATCACTCAATGCATTCTCGAGTGGTGTTAAGCTTAAAGACTTGAACAAAATCAGCATGATTTATTACGTTTCACAATGGGACCATCATCACACCGGTTGGAATATATACAAGTGGAAATGCAACGATTGCCCATGCAGCTAAATACGTGGGACTAGCCTTTAACTTGTGTAAAGGACTCAAAGTTGGGCACAATCATTTCATAGAGAACAAGACTCAGAGTTGTAGAGTTGCTATACTTAAATAGATGAAGCCTAACACACACATTACAGAAATGGAACGAATACAAGCCAGATATATGATATATCACAAGACGGTGCACTTGCCTGACTGGGACGAGAACCCATTTGCTAGGCTGTTGATGACTTCAAATTGCTTGGTGTTGTGTTCAACTCATCCTTGTCTTTAGCTATGGTCACAATAATCGTACGAACAGCTTACGAGCAGTGTTTAGTCCATCTAATAGGACCACGCAACGCCCTCTGCTCGCTTTACTCACTGCTCGTGGTCCTTTTAAACGGACTAAACACTGCTTGTAATCTGTTTGTACGATTATTGTGACTAAGCTCTTTCTCTCACCATGTTGACTCTGTCTGTAAGAAAGTTTCTCGCTTGACTGGTTTCTGTATTAGAATTTCTCGGCATATGCACTTCAGTTCTCTTTTGCATCTCTTTAAAACACTGATTCTCTCTCACCTCACATATTGTGCTGTCGTTTGGAATCAATGCCAAATTGGCTTAATTGATAGGTTATATAGAAGTCAAAGGAAAATTTAAGGTTTTAATGTACAGAAAAAGGTGTCCATTTGATTTATCATATGAAGCAAGACTTGTTGAATTTGGGTTGCTCAAAACTTGTGACTTGTTTAATTTTCTTTCGCTTGATTTTCTGCTTTAAACTTATCAATTCTGTTTTTGTCTCCTTTCCAAGGTTATGGAATGATCATCTGTTTATCTCTTTAAGACTTCTTATAAGGAAAATTTACTTAATTAATTTGTGGTTATTTCATTTGCTTGAATTTCGATATTACTTTGATTATAAAATGCATATTTGTGGGTATATATCTTATATTAATATTTATAAGGAAAGGAAAACACATTTTGTGTTTGGACTTGTAGTCTATTTTTCTTTTCCTTGATTGTCATATAATTACACATTTGTTTTTCATTGTTTGTGATTTATGATGATTAAATAAATATTATACCAGTGATCAACGAGACTACATGTACCAAATAGCTATGAACATAAAGGACAAGAAACTTACACCCGTATAATAACTCCGAGGGTCAGATATCAAGTACAACGGGTTAAGCTTGGGGATATTTCAACTTTTGACCTTGGATCTGGACTCACAAAGGTCGACTTAATATTCGTGCAAAGTTGCGTCAAGATTGGGGGAGGTGATTAATTCACCCTAAAAAAACTTGGTTTTTTTAAAGGTTTGACCCAAGGTCAAGGTCAAAAGGTCATCTGAGGTCAAATTTCCAAAATTGTTCAAAAAGTTCTCATGAACACCTGACCCCACAACTTAGACCATGTGGTGGTCATCTTGAAATGACCTCAAATGACCTAGGATGAATTTTTAGAATATTTTTGTGTTTGACCTTGAAAATGACCTTTTGATCTTGAAAGTCCGCGCTGGGCGACCTAAGGCCATCTTAACAGACAACGAATACATTGACCTTTGATGACCCCCATCGGATCACTTCTATAATATGGAGGGGACCAATTGCTATTCATGGTCCAAGTTTGGTCCAGGTAGGGTCAAGGTTTCAGGAGTTATGGCTGTGACCTCGAAATGACCTGGGATGACCTCAGGTCAACTTTTTGGTCAATTTCAAGATTTGACCTCAGATTGACCTTTGACCTTGGATGACCTCCACCGGACCACCCCTATAATACACAGGGGGCCAATTGCTTTTCATGGTTCAAGTTTGACCTCTGGATGACCTTTGACCTTGAATGACCTTACCGACCCCCCTCAAAAACGCAAACTCGATCCTCCGTGAACCAAGTTGCACCCACCCACCAAGGGTCAGGAGCGTGTGACGCACCGTCTCCGAGAAAATAGATGGACACACACACACACACACACAGACATTGAGTATTATTATATAGATTATTACCAAAAAGCTATGAACATAAAGAACAAGAACCATTGGAAGAAATACCCGTATGATGACTCTGACGATCAGATATCAAGTACAACGGGTTAAGCTTGGGGATATTTCAACTTTTGACCTTGGATCTGGACTCACAAAGGTCGACTTAATATTCGTGCAAAGTTGCGTCAAGATCGGGGGAGGTGATTAATTCACCCTAAAAAAACGTTAAGGTTTGACATCGACCACCTCAGATTTGAATGAAACTCGGTAAATGGGTAGAGCTAACCCTGGTGGATCCAAATCTGAAGTCAGAAAAATTAAATCTCGTTTAGTTTTCAAGTTATTAAAATTCGAGATTTTTTTAAGGTTTAACATCGACCCCCTCAGATTTGAATGAAACTCAGTAAATGGGTAGAGCTGACCCTTGTGGATCCAGATCTGAAGTCAGAAAAATTAAATCTTGTTTAGTTTTCAAGTTATTAAAATTTGAGATTTTACGAGAGTTGAAGAACTACTGCAATCATTAGCGTTCATAATGATAAATTTCAACTTGCAAATAGACATTTCTTGCCATGCTCCGGAATGCATCGCTAAAAGAATCAGTAGCCATATTGATTGATTATCAGAAAATTATTCAAGCTTCTAGTTTTCAAATGTGTATTTCTTTTCTATTTCTGTAGATCAGAAAACCAAAACCCAGGAAAGGCTTCATTTCTCAGCAATAAAACAAAGAAAGGAGGCAAGGCTACTCAAAAGAAAACTGGCAAAGGCATAAACAAAGAAAACAAAACTAATAAAGGTGAAGACTTTGTGTTTCTTCATGAATTTCATCTGAAATTGAATAAAAACAGACAAAAGGCAGAGGATACACTCAAAAGACAATTGTTGCCATCACCACCTACTATTGAAGTCCAACGGCATACCGCTTATCAAAGAATGTCATCTTTCTACTAATTTAAGGAATATAAACAAGATGGTTCACGAACCAGTAGTCTTGCCTGCGTATCGACCGTCTACTTAATCATTCAGTTGTTGGGTGGATCCCAAGGGAAAGGTCATACAACGGGGTCACCATTGGCACTTTTGATCGCTGGTCCAAGACGCACAATTTTACACCTTAATCTTTGTTATCGGACAAAGTTGAAAATTTGACCTTTCTTTTACCCTTTGACCCCAAATTTAAGGTCGGACAATGGGGTCACCATTGACCCTTTTGATCGCTGGTCCAAGACGCACAATTTTACACCTTAATCTTTGAAATTGGACAAAATTGAAAATTTGATCCCGATGGAAAGGTCGGATGATGGGGTCACCATTGACACTTTTAATCGCTGGTCCAAGACGCACAATTTAACACCTTAATCTTTGAAATCAGACAAAGTTGAAAATTTGACCTTTCTTTTACCCTTTGACCCCAAATTTAAGGTCGGACAATGGGGTCACCATTGACCCTTTTGATCGCTGGTCCAAGACGAACAATTTGAGACCTTAACTTTTGAAATCGGAAAAGTTGAAAACAACGGGGTCACCATTGGCACTTTTGATCGCTGGTCCAAGACACACAATTTTACACCTTAATCTTTGAAATTGGACAAAATTGAAAATTTGATCCCGATGGAAAGGTCGGATGATGGGGTCACCATTGACACTTTTGATCGCTGGTTCAAGACGTACAATTTGACACCTCAACCTTTGAAATAGAACAAAGTTGAAAATTTGACCTTCCTTTTGACCTTTGACCCTCAGTTTAAGGTCGGACAATGGGGTCACCATTGACCCTTTTGATCGCTGGTCCAAGACGAACAATTTGAGACCTTAACCTTTGAAATCGGAAAAGTTGAAAATTTGACCTTTCTTTTACCCTTTGACCCCCAAGAAAAGGTCGGACGATGGGGTCACCATTGACACTTTTGATCGCTGGTGCAAGACAAACAATTTGAGAACTTAACCTTTGAAATCGGACAAAGTTGAAAAATAAGCAATATTTTATGCATAAATTATGCAAATTAG
>JXSR01S047936.1:59602-80565 GCA_000969725.1 Ophiothrix spiculata
AGCCACCCTCGCGCGATAAAAAATACGCAGACGCATGGATGCATCGTTGTTGATTAGCGATGAACAACTCTGTAGCATGTTTGAATACCTTTCAACAACGAAAATTTACCTAAAATGCATGAATTAAATTCTAAATATTTTCAATTTAACAGATACTCATCTCATCTCAATAAAAAATACTTTGAAGAATCTGAAACAAAATGCTAGTTTTTAAATGATTGTTGCACTTTGTCCATTCAAATGTTCCCAATCGCCAGTCCTTTGCACGTACTCAAGTTCCCGATGCGCGATAAACAGTACGCCGATTTATGTGCACTGCGTAAACGCACCTCCGTGTACGCTGTGCCGTGCGTGACGCGCTTATTTGAATATCAACTGTGGATTCATCACTAATCAACAACGGCGCGCTCCCGTACAAGATGATACGGTGAGTTGTTGAATTATTGATCACTTTATTGGTTAACAACTTTTGATTATCTTACTCCTGTTACATTTTTGTTGAAGACATCTAGGCTAACAGGACATGATTGCAGAATCTGCAGAATGATTATACTGCATAAAACCGCCTGGTTGAAGCTTTGCAAACACGCAATACGCCATATGAACCATGATTGTCAACATATTGCATGCACAACAGAATTTGATTTTAAATTTGAGGTAATTGTGCACCAATCAAGGAGATGGCCCCAGTGATGGACATTAAGGTTTATCACTTGGTTGACTTAAATCCTTGAACTCATTGGTCGAAAGCCAATTAATATATAGCCGTATAACATATTTTAAGTCTAAAAATAACATTGACCGCGTAATCAAAAAGTTATCACGCACGGATGGCTCGCGTGATGTGTTTTTTTTGCCGGCTTGCAAAAGTCGGCACGCAAACTTATCCTTAAACCGTGCAATACGGTTATATATTACCTGTTCGGCAAATCCGTATTGCTTGGTTGACTTTTACCATTTATGAAGACAATTTAGGTAAATTTGACATGTTTGAAATCTAATTCTGCATAATTTACGTTTTAATAATATAAGATCCATGCCTACACCAAGTGATAAATTCGTTACCCCCTGCTTGTTCTTACGCAATACGGAAGATATCTATGGTTGGGTGCTGTAGCTGTAGCACCCAACCATAGATATCTTTCCGTATTGCGTGAACAAACAGGGGGTAACTAATAGTATTGTGCAGAGTTGTTGGGAACGTCTGGTATAATCAAATCAGACATGATGCAATCACCACTATTTAAAGAGTCGCAATTTCCTATGTATTGTAAGAGAATTAGATCTACACCTTGTCATCTTCTACAAGTGATTGGTCAGTTCAAACCAATTTTGTGAAAATGATAAACTTCAAGTCATTTACTACATTAATTCATGTTTCATTATTAATAAATAAAGCGAATGTCATGAATTTTGTAAACAACTCAACGTATGCACTGATATAAGAAAACTGATGAAGAGCATTTTTGTGGTTGTGTTTTTTTATGGGAAGTGAATACTTCCTGTCTTGTTACAAGCATAGTCTGTCCTTTTCACACTACTAAACTATTGGAACATGCAGTGATAGTTGTATTTTACCACTACCCACTAGAATTCTGTGCTCACTAAAGACAAAAAATATTTGTAAGTGGTAAGCTTCATGCTTTATGTTTGCAGTACTAAAATATTCTTTCTACCTAAAATATGTGTGGCTACCATCATTAAACCAAATATTTAACCAATGTGAATTATAGATTCAGTACCTATGCATAACACAATTTCCCCATTCATAATAAGGGTATGTTCATACAACAAATATTAATCAGTTTGACTGTGGACATATCTAATAAAAACTCTGATTTAACCTGTGAACTGCGTTCATGCTTAGTACAGTACTTATCCTGTGAACTGCGTTCATGCTTAGTACAGTACTTATCCGCAAAGATTTAAAACAATTTCATATCAATGTTAGTTGTGACTAGCTATGTGTGAACACACCCCAAGTCATACACACCACACATGTCTAGTTTCACCTCAAAACTATGTTACCTCTCGAGCCTCTTTGTAACGTGGAGAAGCCAGGTACATAATCACCATATGACCTCTCTACAAAAAGATACAATTACATAATATAAGAAAGTACAACTATAAGCCACTCACACAGAGAGATTTATGATAGCAAAAGTTGGCTAGTATTTCTACAGCTAATTATATTTACTTATTGATCTTTTGTATTTCTAATAGTTGTCTAACTGTTAATCAAACTTATGAACATATTATGGCTTGAGATTAAGCAACCACTTCAATATCAAACTCATGACATTTATAATACAAGGGAGTTATAGTGCGCTATACCTCCTTGATTTGTGATTACACAGTGCCTCGGCACACTGTACCGTGGCTTGCTGACCACTATGGCCCAAGTAAGGCCCTGATCCCGTTTCTTGATGGAAGATTTAGTGACATTCGGAACAGCTAGACAAAATCGTCTTGAGTCATGATGGAAAAATATTAAGTCAACCTCTGGGAAACTAAAAATTTATCAGCTCACATTTACACCATCACTGCCAGGATCAGCTCCCCAGGTTTGGTACGGGTTTATCAAGAAAATGAGCACAGTTGTTTGAGGTAAATTCAAGCACATTGAACTTTGGCAGCTCCTAATTTCAAACTTGGGACCTTCCGTAGTTTAAACAAGTAACTTGAGTGTCTCGAGTCAAGTGTGATTTGAGACCAATTTATGTGTCGAGACATACATTGGTAGATTTACGTATCCATAGATTTTGATCTTTAGAAACCTGCCATTTCAGTTCCCTAAGATAACAAGTTAAATATATTTATGACAGTTCAATCTCTAAGTAGTAGAACTTGTAATTATGCTGTGACCAAACATTATAGATATGTAATAGAGGTCACGCATGTCCCTTTTTATTTTGTCCTTATCAAAGTTCCATAATAATCTTTCATATTATGTGGGTATAACAACCAATTACATTCATGTTAGCCATTCAACTTCTATGACCCAATTCCCAAATGACCCCTAGATGAACTTTTGACCTTACACCTCTTTGTGTCACATGTACATTATTACCATTGTATCCTCATCAGAGTAATAACAAAGCAGGGAAGCACAACAGAATTTATGTACACCTATTATAGATGTGCGAATTCCATGCCTTATATTTAGTAAAAACAAACAATTGGCACCACTGAAAAAAACAAGAAGGTGGTATTTGACATGTTCTTCAAGGGGTTTGCAATTATCTTGCAAAAAGAAAAAAAGCATTTTGAAGACTGAATGTTACTAGTTCAGCTTTTGGTTCAAAATCTTCATCCTATGAGAAAATGGCACCAACTAATATAAGCACTAACATTTTTGCATTAATTTTCAAAGTGATTCATGGCAACTTGAAGTATGTGGGCCACAGCGGCAAAAGGATTCACTTGTCGGCTTGTACATGTTGCTCATTGTAGCATATCTGATGCCCGGGACCTGATGTACACAATTAGTATACATTGGATATGCTACAATGAGCTACATGCAGTAGCAAACAAGTGCATCCTTTTGTCGCCCAGGCCTATATAATACAGGTCAGACAGTTTGGATATATATACTAGTGTTCAGGTTCCATTAAAATCTGTGAAAGTATGTGGGAAAATGACCAATTTGCTAAACAAATTTTATCACACACGTATGCCAATCATTTCATAGTCCCCTTAAAACTTTTTTGTGGGGACATATTAGTTAAGTGAGTTGCATTAAATGCTCAGCACTCAATAACAAAACAGAAAACTTTGATGGTGATATTAGTTATAACTAGCACTAAATCAACCTCAAGACCGCGTTACCTCGACTGGCTTTTGAGCCTCTTTGCAATGTGGAGAAGCCAGGTACATAGTCACCATATGACCGCTCTAAAGAAAGATACAATTACATGATATCAGAATGTACCACTACATGCATTGGGAAAAGTTTATCAACATTTCTTTATCCTTATCTTTCTACTTTTTATTTGATGATTGATTTGTTTAGAACAGGAAATAATGCTGTTCAAAACACAAGTAGGCTATAATTAAGCATTTATTTCCACTTTCACAGTCATACTTAACAAACAAGTCTATGTACAAGTAGATCTTCATCACATCACAGATTTATACAGATGTACAAAAATCTTAATTAGCTTAAGCTTTTAGGACACCCTGTGGGTCTAGCAAAAAAACAATAGCCTAGACGGGGATGTCCTGAACAAGCCAGTCTCCACCCTTGTTGTCCATCACCATGGCAGCAGCAGGAATATTGCAAACTGTAATTTTTATGAATGGCGACATGATGAACTGACAACATCCTCTTGATTGATTACTTAGGGGAGGGGGAAAGTACTCAGGTATAAGGTAGCAACACACCCAGAATAAAAAGCCACTTGCTTATTAAAAGGACAAAGATTCTCAAAAATAATGATCAGGATCGTGAAGTGTCTCACATTCACATGCAAAATTTAAAACTCGCACCAATACCATAAGAGCCAACAGGATAACAAAACTGGCACAGTGATGTCTTGTACATAGTTTATGTTTGATTATGTCACTGTACGTATGTGCTAGGATTACTTTGTCCATCGGCAGATTTGGCATTGGTTCTTATTTAGTTACAGCATGGTGAGAAAATGTAATTCACAATTGGTCTGTTAAATTACTTCTGCTACGAGCTTAATTGATATATATGTAATTGATAAATATGCTTGTAACTATGGAAATATTTTTCACATGAGTACAAGTTTAATTAAGTTTCATACAAAACATCTAAGGAAATATTTTTAAAGACTTAATTCTTTCCGGGATAAACTCTTCAACAAGAAACTAAAGAAGTTGGAAGTAGTTTCTACCATGAGGAATACACATCTGCAGGAAGAATACATTCGCTGACCTTCTCATCACAAACACAAGTACACTTGGTCCAAAAACGGAAAAGGTATACTTTAGGTCCCATCAAAAACTATACCCTAACCCTAAACCCTAACCCTAAAACTAACCCTAACCCTAATCCTACACCCTAACCCTAACCCTAACCCTAAATTAAACCTAACCCTAACACTAACCCTAAACCCTAACCCTAACCCTAAAATTATGGATGGGACCTAAAGTACACTTGGTCCAAAAACCATAAACATGGTACCTAACAATAACCTTAATAATCCATACAATTTAGCTGTGAAGATTCTAGTACACATCACTTTGGTTTCTGAAGCTGATATCATATTTGCAAGGCAATGTGTTGTACTTCCCAATCATTTATACCGCAAACGGCACTGTAAATTAATTCACATCCAGAACGCAAACAAACCGCGGAAGCTGACAACATGAATACACAATGGAAAGTTCAGCTTTTCTCCACTTGGTTTGCCTTGGTGCAAATGGTATTGCAATTTGATAATATCGACACTGCTTCTACAAATACTCAGTGCTTTTGCAATTGCATAGAGTATTGATTTTAGCTTCAGGGTGCTGATATAATAGCACCTCTCTGTTATGTTCGACTGCATCTGTGTGCCATCTTCATGTAATAAATTGAAATCACCCTGTACCACAAGCAAGCAAGGAACTTGATCTTGTAAAGACTAACATTTTTGTTAAATTTTGTAAAGTAACATTTGTGGATCTCAAAGATGTGTGACCTGATCAATTTTGGACCCTCTTTTTCCCCAATCAAATTGGAATTGTTGAAGCCATATCAAAGCTCATATTTTTCTCATAACCATTTCTAAAGTGTTACACTTTGAATTAAGTTATTGGCTCAAGCTTTACAAACACAAACAAACTTCAAAAATGTGGTGAGTATGTAGATGATGGTTCTTCAATCAAAAGATAAACAACATAAATTTTTGACCAACTCAGGTCACTACCTTTAAGAAAAAATCTCAAAAATTATAAAGTGTCGATCATGGGAGGGAGTGTTAAATAATCTCCCCTATACATATCTGACTTCATTGCTCTATATGTGGTACAGGATCACACACCAAAACTCATACACAGGTACTGACCTTTAAACCTTGCTACTTCCCCATTCTGTGTCTTTGGTAGTTCTTTCAGACATGTGTTGGCTGTCAGGGCAACTGTAATACCACAACTGCCCAATAAAAACCCAATCTGTTGGCTTCCAGCATCCTGAAAATTTAGGTTTAAAAAATCCATCAATACTTTATGTTAGCTTTACATGTCAGTTTGGGTAACATCTTACACACTATAGAAAAGTAAATAGGATCTACTATACTTTGATCGTCACTAAATAGACGGGAATTGTGAGGCATTTTTGAATCTGTGAGCTTTTAAGCTCACAGATTGAATCACTTTTAAAAAGGCATTGGACAAAATTTGGGAAATTTTAATTGATATCAGGAAAATGTTGATCAAAACCTTCAAAAGAGTCAAATATTTGAATTTGATTTTGTTTGTTGATCTTGGGTATGACGCTATTCTCTATACATCTTTATTGATGCTATATATCTAAAAAGAGCCAAAGATTTGTTTGTAAAACATTCCTTTCACATCACAAATTGCAGATAAATCAAAAGAAATTTGGAGTTTGGATTAGATGTATGATGTAAAAAGGTCCACTTATTTGGTGTTGATTAAAGTATAGACTTACATATTTAAGATGACTTAAGGTATGAGTGTCACTTTCTTGTTTGAAGTCAAGACAGGCGATTACATCCAGTTACATCTGAGCAACTCTTGAGTTGTTGCATTATTAAAATTTAAAGTGCGCTATGCTTCCCTGATTATTAATTCTATATGGCCTCAACACATTGTACAGGTGTGCGCTGATCACTATGGCCTAAATAAGCTCCATGCCATACCAAGCATCATTTCAGGGTCTGCGGCAACCTCTAGGGGTGCTGAACCTTGATCAGCTTACATTTAACCCATCACAGCCTGGGTTAGCTCCTTGTTCAAGAGAATTTCACTTACACTTAACTTTGTCATACGTTTTGCAATGAGCTTTTGGACAAAAGGTGAATTCAGTTGCTCCTTATGGTCTCCCGCCATCTAGAATATTATTGCATTGTATGAATTATTCTCTTGAATGTACTCAAATATAGGATGGCAGATAAAACTGAACTGAAGTGATTTGTTAAAGCTAAAAAAAAAGTATAATTTGACTAGAAATCTGATTGTACAAACTTTGCGACAGAACACTTTTCAAGAAACAGGTGAAAATAGGCAGCAAAAAAATAAAGAAAATAATAAGAATTTCCAGCAGATTTTCTGTTGTACAAGTTGATCACTTTGATCAATTTCAACAAGTAAGGTGTTATTTTAAAGCTTAGAAAATGCTGCAACAGATGAAATGATAAAATCAAAATTGATATCATCTGCAAAGTCCCCCTTTCGAGGTGAGCCATCACATATAAAAAAATGAAATGTTTGATACTCACCTTTCTTGAGAGAGGTACATCAATTGCCACAGGTACAATACCAGCAAAGAGACAACCATAGTATGCGCTAATGAATCCGGCTGGGTCTGAGTTGGGATACACTAGGGCAACCTGTAGCAAATCAAAATTAAAATATCATACAAAATGTTCAGAAAACAGTTCCACAACGTCCTGGGCCTTCGACCGAATCGACAGAGGTGACTTATATGTTGTTTTTTGTTGTTTAACAAATCAAAATTAAAATAACATGTTTATCAGGGTTCATGGTATCACGACAATTAAGTAAATTCAAAGAATTTTAATGACTTTTAAGTCATCTTTTCTAAGACTTATAAGACATTTTTGCACAGTTTTTATCACGTTCATTAAGGCATCCATCGGCTACTCACTGAAATAAGTAAAATTACACATGTTAGAAGTTGAGTGTAAAAATCTTCAATTTCATCATCATTTGACAATAATTCGGCATGCTTTTTAATATAAAGACTTTTCAGAGACTTCATACAAAATTTAAAGACTTTTCAATTATTTTTAAGACCCAAATTGCACTTAATGACTTTTCAAGGAATTCAATGACTGCTATGAACCCCGTTAATGCTAATTATGCAACAAATTTTGTATGTGTGGTGGTGGATAGGTGTGTGTATATGGTGTGGGGGTTTCCTTATCAAGGCAGAATATAAGATTCTGTTCATATTATAAATATTGTATAAGTTCAACTTAAGTTAAACATTATGAAAACCATATACATTCTTTTATTACGCTTTATAAAGCGTAATAAAATAAAAATGAAATGAAAAATAAAAATAAAGGTTAGTCAACTTCTGTTCAAAGACATTGGCTTTGATTGAACAAGGCAATGAAGTCATTGATTATGATCAATGTACATAATATAACAATCAGTACATATCATGTTCTCTGTATGGTCATTCAACCTTGATTAAATGTAATGTGAACCATAGATAATGTGTGAACACACACTTCCTTTAACTAAACCAAGGTTATGATATAGGAGTGTTATATAATTTTTAGGTCACTCTAGTTCAGTGTTTCGCTAAGGTCGTATGGCGCGCCATTGGCGCAGGAGCCTAGAAAATTGGTGCAATTAGTTTCTTAAAATTTGTGAAAAAAGAGGTGTTTTCTTGTTTTATTCAGCTAGTTTTTAACCTCGCAGCTCGTGTTTTTGGCGGAAACAGCTCTTCAACATTGTAAAAAATGGGTCAAATCAGCGCAAGCTCAAAAACATGGCATTTATGAGTTATAATTTAATAAACATCAATATTTTTAGGTCACTTTTACGTGAATATGGTAGAAGACATAGACACACACATACTTGTTTGAATCAATCTGGTCTTAAATGACACTTGTAAGTCAACAAAATGTTGGGGTTATTCTAGTGTGAATGTGGAATAGATATTCATCTTTGGTCACTCTGAAGTGAAAGTGGCATATGGCATACATAGATATCCCAAAAATTATGGGTAATTTCAGTGTGAACGGGATATAAAGCATCATAGATACCCACATAATTTTTGGTTGGCCACTCTAGTATGAACATGGCATAAGACGAAATATCCACACTTTTGGGATCACTCTAGTGTGAATATGGCAAAATAAATCATAGATACCCACATAATTTTTGGCCACTCTAGTGTGAACATGGCACAAGAGGAGATATCCACACTTTTGGGGTTACTCTAGTGTGAATATGGCAAAATAAATCATAGATACCCACATAATTTTGGCCACTCTCGTGTGAACATAGCATAATATGTGATATCCACGTATTTTAGGGTCTCTCTAGTATGAACGTGGCATAAGACATAGATACCCACATAGATTTTGGGTCAGTAACTTGCCCGACTCATGAGCAGGAAATGCATGTCTTAGATATTGATTAGCCTATTTCCTTAGATATGTACTCTGATTAACCCCCTGATACTGCACCTTTCCTGATTAACTCTTTATGCTTTAATTCAAAGATTTGATTGACCAATGTTGTAAATATTATATTAATAACCAGCATTTGTATAGCTTCTGCATCAAGATTAAAGCACCCACTGCTGCCTACCACAATGCTTCAGTAAAGAAACATCATAGTGTTGCTTCATCTAGGGCAACTGGTAGCCCAATAAAATCATATTCAAACATATACATTTAAGAGACAAACTGTGCAAATAGTGATTTACTAAAAACAAGTGTACTTGTTTTCAACATTTGCCATAGATTTAGAGAGGAGGTCACAGACTTGCCATCATTTTTATTCCAGCATGGAGATGAAATCGGGGGTATTCGGGTTTTGCTGATGTATCACATCTAGTCATAATGCACTTTGTGTGCAGGTTGGAGTATCTTTTGCATTAAGTATTATTTGCACGGTTTATCTCTACGCACAACTGAATCTTGGTGCAAGGTCAAGGACTTAATTTTGGCAGGAACTGGGT
The DNA here is from genome assembly GCA_000969725.1 of Ophiothrix spiculata. Taxonomy (NCBI): domain Eukaryota; kingdom Metazoa; phylum Echinodermata; class Ophiuroidea; order Amphilepidida; family Ophiotrichidae; genus Ophiothrix; species Ophiothrix spiculata. The sequence goes on from JXSR01S047936.1 coordinate 69,459, forward strand.
GAACCCCAATACCCCAAATTTGGGGTATAACAGGCTGCTATTTGAAGTCCTGGATTGTATATCTATTATATTTGCTCATTACAACAAGATCCAATGCTTCATCTGCAAAACCAAATTATTCCAAATATAATCTTAATGCCTGGTCAAAAAGAGCTTGGTGTCTTCTTCTACTCTAGGAATCAGATGAAATTTAGCCCGTACATAAGTAAAGTAAGAGATCAGTACCAAGCTAGTAATATGCCTGTGCCATGTAATACTAAAGTCTCTGCCAAAATTCCTCGGACAAAATAAGTCACATGACCAGGTTGCAGGGTTCCAATCGCGCTCGTAAACAATTGGCCCTGTTCTCTGGTAGTAATATATATGCCTGTGCCTTGTACTACTAAATAAATTTTACTGTGTAGGTAAGAGTCAGCCAAGTAACTCACCAGTAACATGTAAGTAAGTACATCTTGTACCATATAGTCAGAACATAGAGACATTTGTTGTGTAAGCATGCCATGCTATACTTGGTAACCTTACAGAAATTGTGCCAAATAACATCGGAAAAGGAAAAGCAGTCAATAACCTTGCAATATTATCCTTCTTGGATTTCAGCAGGAACTGCACCCTGGAAAAGTTTGCCTACGCTACATGGTGAATACTTTCAAAAAATATCATTTTCATTCCAGTTATTTTTTCCTATGTTGTTCAAATATTTCTTGATCAAGAAGGCTATGGTGCAAACAATAGATGAGTTCCAAGATTCAGAGATGCCACTTGGGTACAGAAAAAAAATCAGGAAATTAGTCTCAATAAGATACTAATTTTGAGCCTTGGAGAAGATTTTTTTATATTTTAGGTACTAAAATCTCACTTTTCATGCACATTTTGATTCTTTTAACCATTTTCATGCAACTTTCTACCACTTGAATACAAAAAAATCACTTGAATTTTTGATTTTTAAAAAAAATTAGGAAAAATGGTCCAAAATGAGGAATTCCCAATAAATTAGGAAAATTGGCATCCCTGAAGATTGTTTCTGTCAGCAGTTATTTAAATTTATTGCTCAGATATGGTAAAGATTCAGTTTGTAGATTGTATCCTAAATCCTGGTGGTTATATCCTGAACCCGGGAAAAACCCTTTATGGGCACTGCCGGTTGCTTCTTTCCGTTTTTTTCCTTTCTTCTTTTTGATTGTCTGTTTAGTGCGACCACTTTATGTTAACCATATCTTGGATTCTTCAATTTGTGATTGCTAGAAGTTTTAAACTTTAAGAGCAGGTGATGTCTCCATGTGGTGTTTTGGTGCAATTAAACACTCAAAATATGTACATGATAAAAACCCATTCAGAAACTTTACGAGTAATGCACAATTCCACACTTTTAACTGATTTCTGTCTTCATGATAAGTTATAATCTAATATTTTTAGTTTGATTCCAGTTCTACATTGAGCTGCAAAATGAATTGCTGCCAAAAATACAAGTAAACATTTGAGCAATGTTTTGAAAGATTACATAAGATTAAACAGATATTATATTAGGGGCAGCTTCAAAACTTAACTGGCGGTTGCCTACTGGTTCTGGTCAGTTCTGGCCGGTTCAACCGGAATAAACAATAGCCGACCAGCCAGGACCGACCAGAACTGGCAGACAACCGCTGGTTGAGTTTTAAAGTGGCCCTGATCTGTTGTGACATGACAATGTTGACTTACTCTGTCACCAGGTTTGAGTGATGGGTCCTTTTTGTCACCAACTTTATGTAGAAGAAAATAGGCTATCTTCTGTGCTCGACTCAATAGCTTGCCTGCAAGACAAAATACCAACAAAACGGCATCAGACATGTGACCTCTTATAAAGGATTCATACACTCTGCATTAAGTACGTGTTAAAATTGTAAATCTAATTGGACAGTTGGTCACATTCATTAATCTCGTCTAGTTGCACGCTGCCTATCGTGTAGTGCGTTGTACAATTTCCATGTACATGTATGCGTAACATGCTTGCGCTTGTAACATGTACACTTATGCGTAACATGCTTGCGCTTGTATGGCAAGTTTCATTTTAAAAGAAAGTAAAATCTAACTTACAATGATTAACATAGGACGATGAATGGTTGTATTTTCTGTTTTATTGTAATAGCAAACACATTTTTTAATAATTATGCTGTTTAATTTCTTTAAAATTTTATCATGTTTATTCTAATCATTGTCGTGTATGAATTAAATTAATAACTGCTATTTACTTGGCGCTCATGAAATTGTACAAAAATAATGCACCTTGTGCTGAAGTCGAAGTTGTCCAACTCACTCGGCGTGCGGACAACTCTAACTTCAGCTCGCGGTGCATTATTTTTGTACAATTTCATCCGCGTCAAGTAATACACAGTTATTAATCTATAAATACAATGCCTCTCTGTTATTTGAGAAACAGGAAATTATCTTATTCATTTTGAAATTATTAGAAGAAATACAAATTGCACACTTTATTATCCATCATATTCTATTGTCTTCACTAAATGATTGTTATATTTTACTAAAAGTGGGTATTTATTGATGGTTGATTTTCAGCATTAAAGGGGCACAAAATTGTTCTGTAAACATAAACTTACAAAACAAGATAGACAAAAGTTTTAATATTTTGTTATAAAAGGGAGCTTTTACTATATAAGGTTGTGCCCATTAGAGACTATGAAGTACCTGATGCTTCTACTTAGTTTATTCTATCTTTATTCTGGCATACTCTTTCAATACAAATGTACTGGTCTCCCAAGAGGTCCAGAGAAAGAAAAAAAAATAATAAATTCATACTTAGATAAATATATTTATAATTACAAAGAATGATATTTACAAAATACAAGAATAAAAATGCTTGTATATTTAAATTAAAAGAAACAAAATAATGAAAATGGTCAATGAATATAAGTTACATGGAAATAACATTTCTAAATTCATTCAAACTCATATTCACAAAATTAGAGCGAATATCAGCTGGGAGTTTGTTCCAAAGGGAAGCAGCTCTATAGTGGAATGTTCTTCTACCGGCAGCAATGTTCCATGATGGTACAATAAGAATATTATTTAGTCTACTCCTTGTGTTTTTGGTATGAGTTGAGCGCGTAAAAGTGAACATAGATGAAAGATACTGAGGAGCAATATCTTTTAAACATTTAAAAGTCATAACAAGTAGCTGATGATTCCAGCGCTCATCAAGTCTATCCCAGCTAAGGTCGTTCATCATTTTATCTATTGAAGTCCTGATATCTGCATGAAGAAGTATACGAGCAAGCTTGTTATGCATGATTTGAAGGCTATTGTGATTGGTAATAGAAAAGTTGGACCATACAGGACTGCAGTAGTCAAAATGAGGAAATACCATTGCTTTAGCAAGAAGTTTGGAAGTTTTACAAGGAAGATATTTCTTAATTCTACGAATAACACCAAAACGCTTAGATATATTTGAAGATAAATGGTTAACATGTTGATCCCATGACAATTGTGGATCAAGAATTACACCAAGATACTTAAACTTATCTACAATTTCAATGATTTCATTTTCATAATTTAATGAAATGTTTTGAAATTTCTTTAATGCATGTTTAGTACCAAATATCATTAATTTTGTCTACTGTTATCTTGAAGGCTAGTATCCAAGATTAGAGGCAGCTAGTGACCTTCTGGACACATGACCCCAATGAGGGTCAATGTTAATCCAAATAATCATCAGATTTATGGTGATATACCCCCAATCTCTACAACCGTGGCACAGAGGAGAGTCCAGTTTGCTGGTCATTGCTTTCAAACCATGGACCAAATCATATTGGACTTCTTCTATGGAGACTGCCATTTCCAAACAGAGGCTGTAGACCTTTAACGTACCCTGATACCATATGTAGAGATACTGGCTTGAACTTCATTGAACTTGAAAGTGCAATGTGTAATAAAGATAGTTGGAAAAGATGTGTGTCATGTATCTTGACGGAAGTCGAAGGATGATGATGATGTCAATCAACACAAAATTTAAGTAAATTTTGAAACCAGGTTCATAGGTTCACCATCCAATTCAAATGTTCCTAAATTCTTTATGGGATCCAGTGCCTATCCACAAAACCAAACATGAGTCTTTTATTCTCTAAATAAAAGCTAATACCTTGTGTAAGCATTAAAAAATCAGTGTCAAATAATACCAAAGGCCAAAGTGGATGACACTTGTATTCTAAGAATCAAAATTAGCACATTAAAACTGATATGTTGAGCTTCAGTAAAATCTTTACACAAAATCAAAGTTAGCCTTTAATATAGAATGGTTCCTGTTTTCTAATCGTTTCCCCGCAATCTTAAACCCTTTAATTCATTTATTTCCCCTGTACATCATGATGCTGTAACTGCAAATTTAACATGATGGGGAGCACTTATTACCGGTTGGAAATCAACTTGTAATCCTTTCCTGTCAAGTCCAAAAATCCTAGAAATTGCATGCACTTGAAATATTTGATTTGACTTTTTTTAGAGGTGAAGTAATGATTCTGAGAAAGTGCTAATGCTGTTCATAATATCTCTAGCTTGACATGTACCATGTGCAACCAAATACAGCTCTTTGCTTGGGGAGGAGAGGATATTTGACACTAACCTAACATGTATGACCAAAATAGAATTTCATAAATACCCTTGAAATTTCTACATTTGGGATTTGTCAATTACCTGTCCCAGATACTATTTATTTATTTCTAAATTGATTTATTTATCTATTTTAATATTTATCTATTTGTTTGTTTGTTTGTTTGTTTATTTATTTATTTATTTCAGCAAAAAGCCATGCTAATTCATATAGTGCATATGCATTAAATTCAATGGACGCTTTCAGAGTAAAATAGACAGAATGCTGCAACGATTTTAGATGCAGGAGGAAACCAAAACCCTGTGAGGACGTTTTTGGATAGACAAAGAAATTAACGGCTGACCTTGTTCCGACCGGGTATCAAATTTGTGACACAGTGGTAAAGATGAGGGAACAACTGCTTCACCAAAGGTATTGTTTAGGATCGGCTTATAATACTAAATACAAGGAATGTATCGCATGTTTTGATTCGTTTTCTGAATGGCTGATTGACTGATCAGTAAATATATGGGAGCTTTATGGCTATTGGCTAATCTATCGTTACTTGATCTGAAAATTAACTGGAGTTGTAATGTACCAGAATGCAGTTTGACAAGGCAAAAGGGGTGTTTTTATGTCATGTTTTCAACATTTTGTTCATGTTTAGGTTTAGTATGCATTCATGTTCATGGATTTTGCAAAATAAAACACCAGGCTTCACACAGATGACATACATGCATGAACCTTTAGCAACAGGAGAAAAAATAATGAATTAAGGGTATATAAATGAGCACTAAATTTTAAGAAAAGACAAACCCAACCTATATTTGACTTATAGGAATTATAGAAAGATGAACTCCTTTGGCCCTTTTTCATACTTACATTTTTACCATGGTTCTTAATCTAAAAGTAATTTCAAAATTAATACCAAATTCAATATGAATTGGTGGCCATCATCAGTGATGAGCACCCAAAACATGTGACCTGACATGGCAACCATTTTGGCAACAAGTTTTTGTTGATAATGAAAGTTACTCTTTATTTCAGAATAAATTAACATAATAAAAAATATCTTTGCATGCAAAATACCTTTGCATTTACTCTATGTGCAGGGCTAGAAATTTGTTCACTGCTGCGAGAATCTTATTGGATTCTAGCAAATCTACTAGGGGAGAAACTTGGCAAGAATCTTTGGATTCTTTACATTCATACACAATGTGTCCGCTTCACTTTACGAGAATCTATTTGGATTCTTGCAAAGTCCTCTAGGGGGTAATCTCTGCGAGAATAGATTCTCAGATTCTCATCAAATTTCTAGCCCTGTGTTGAACCCTGAAAACATATGCTGGGCTGACAAAGCCACATTTTTTTGTTGCCCCAACATAGCATAGTAATAAGTATTATTCTTTTCCATGCATTCTTACCATAAGTGAGGGTTTGGCTAACTTTGCCATTTGCATCCAGTGATGTAACCACGTTGGCTTTGTATGTAGCTGACCCATAACGTTGTAAAGCAGACTCTAAATTCCGGGGTAAACCAGTTGGAATCTGAAATGCAAGAATACGGAAATCACTTGGTTTGAAAAGGAATTTACTGAAAGGCCAAGAAATCCAGCGCAAAAACAGATACAAAGAGGTGATTCCAAACTTAGCTTCATTTCTTCATTTAAGGAGGCATACTTTGAGGTCATTGAAAGCAATGTACCTAAAATATACTGTACATTTCATTCTCTACCTAATGATTGATTGCATACTGGCCAAAAAAAAATTGCACTTCTTGAGGATTGAAACATACAATTGACACACAGATAATACCACATCATAATGGCAACTGGCATTCTATTGGAGCCGAGGAGTCGATAGCCTAAAAATTGTACTCCATGACTTATGTGGGGAATAGGATGTTTACCATCTCTTTTCTGTATGCGAGGTTAAACTGAATGCCAATAAATAACACAGTTGAATGGATGATGTTGTGTCAAAACAGTGTCTGAGTCGCATTCATTTTTGTTGAACAATTGCAACAAAAAAATAATTTTGGGTTCACAATCTTTCCCCTATCACAGTCAACATATAATTTACCTTACAAGTAATTTTAGTCTTAGAGGCACAGTACAAGCGTTTAAAAAAATATCCCAATGTTGTCACATCCCATCATGACAATTGTGCAAATTCGTTTTATTGCAGCACAACATAAAAGTTAGGTGTTTCCCATCATTTTTTGATTTGCTAAAAACCATAAAATTAAATTTTTGAAACATACAATTTTTTACATTTTAGATTTGTAGTTTTAAAAATTACAATAAATAACCATATTGTCTAAATTCAGCCTAGGATTAACTACTTTGCAATATGTATATTAATTTTAGAAAGAATTTTAAAAATGGACTTCATACTATGGGCGTCGGAAGGAAAATAAAAGTGGTGAGGCCTGTGACCCCTTAGTTATCGAAAATAAGGAAACAACTAACCCCACAAGACAATATTTACTTAAAACAATTTGTACAGTACTATGTTGTGGTTATTTATGCTAGGACTACGATAAAACACATCAAATTAAATTTATTTTTATTTTTTCTGGCTGAAAAGTGGTGCGGCAAAAGCCCACATGACCTACAAGGTTCCGACGCCCCTGCCCGACTTCATATATTTCAGTGAGGATTTTCTCTTTTAAGCAGCACACAAATTTGTATTGATCCTATAAAATATAACTGATTTGATAGTCACAATGATTACAAACATGTGACTTCATAATCATCTATTCAGACGAAAAATAGAAAAAACAAAATCTGTGAATATCATTTACGAGTATTAAAATGCATTTATTTTTTGTAGTTCATGTCATGAGGGTAGTTGAGTGATTTGAGTGAATTTGGAACTCATCCTGAAAATGCTGTAAAACATAACATTAGGCAAAAAATAAATTGTTGTGTTGCCCTCAGCGACCGACCCTATTCAAAAATTAAAAAAAAAAAATAGGGGCGGGAAAGCACCCAATTTTGCTCAGATTGGGCGTTTTTTGAGAAAATATTTTGAAAATATTGGAAAATGCACCCAAATGTCATAATTTAGGTGCTTTAAAAAAAAAATTATTTTTCCGAAATTCCACTTGAGGTCCACACAACAATTTTTTTTCTTGGCCTTACAGTCCAGTTTTCAACCTCAAATCATGTGATGTTGTTTACCAATTCCTGTGCAAAGCTTCCATACATGCTTAATGGTTACTTGCATGAACCCTGTGAACCCTTCAGTGGTTTGTTTTGTTGTTTGTTTCACTTTTTTAAATACCACAATATAAACATGCATAGGCAACGGTCCCTTTAATTACCATGACTACATTTATTATTGAAGTCATTAAATTTCCTACAAATCATGAAATTTTGAACGGAACAAATGCGTACAGTAAACAAGCGTCTCGTCTCACGCAGTACGAAAGGCTTTTTATTTCACACAATCGCCGTGTCAAGCAACCAAACAAGATACGCGCCATACATTTTCATTACCGATACGTAGTTGCACACTCTCATCATACGTTCCCTGCAGATTTGATTTGTAGGAAATTTAATGGTTCCAATAATAGTATCATGTGTACTTCAGCAAGATATTTTAGTATATGGTCCTTCCAACAAACCAGAGAACTTAAAATAGAGAAGCAGTGCTTATCACCATCGTTTGTCGCGCATGGAGCAGAGTTATTGTACTTCCAGATTAGCTCATAATCATTGTGATTGCTAGACAAATTGAGTAAATATTCACTTGACACATAGACAGCGTGTGCACTTTATTTTGCACGCAAACCATGTCTGTGTGATCAGCAGCATCTATTGTGCTTTGCTCTGAGCTGAATACGCCAACTTTCTCAAGATTCCGTTTCAAAGAGTCTTGAAGTGTGGTATGAGTGGCAGTAAAATGTCAGAGGTACAATAACTGACCCTCCATGAGCGATAATCCAAGATGGCGCCATCCCATAGGATTTACATGGCGGTCAAATCAATATGGTGGCGAGCCCTTTTTGATTTCCTTGGTACCAACTCTCCATGGTGGGAAGGTAAGAGGCTCACTGTGAAATTGTAGGATCCCCTATCAACAGTATTACAACAGTAAAGTATGGTCTAATAACTTCAAATGAGAGATGGGCACTATAGGATCTGTGTATACGAGCCAAGCATACGAGTCCATATTTGTAAATGAATAGGGTAATAAAATTTGTGCAGCTCTCTTCCTCACCTGCAAAAGCTACATCAGACTGCATATCATGTAGTGTATTACATAATGAATGGTCATAGGATCATGAGAATTTTTTCAAGGAGCAAACAACAAAATGGCAAACGGCAAAACATATACTCACATTAAGCTGTTCTCCAACTGCTGGCGTGATTGTATTTCCCTCTGGTTTGGGTGCATTTGGATCAACCTCAACTGAAAAATTTACAAACAAATAAAGATGTTACGTCAGTAACCTAGTTTTTCATCCAGTAGAAGTCACAATTGTGCAATGGTTTTGCAAAATAACATTGAGGGAACAAGCTAGGCTTCTTTATGAAAAGATCTGGTAAAAAATGAAAAATTATTTTATCCAGATGGAGGTAGACCTAATGCAACAGAGGAAGCTGACAAGTGGTATCACCAAGACAACAGCCAATAATCAATACTGCAACTTCCATTGAAGACATTGGCAAAATTTTGACCCAGAAGATGCGGCACTTTCAAAATTCTTCTATACATAAAGTGGATCACTGTTTTGGCAACACAGTACATAAAGGTCATGATAAGATAGTATACATATAATCATCCATATATTACATTGCAAATATCACAATCTGAAGAAATTGTAGAACATCTATTATAGGTAAATTTATAAGATATTGATACATTAGCTTACAAAACAACAATAACCTTATTTTGACCTTTAGCACAAAAATTACAAAACATCAGATCCATTTTCTTATAATTTAAACTCAATGCAATGCTCATATTATCAAAGTCATAATAAATCCTTATCAGCAATAGTAGCTAAACTATGTGCTGCATAGCAAAATGGTATTAACAAATTTGTTAAAACTGTAAATTTGCAATAGTTAAAATGTCACTTTAATTCATATATTCTCATTTGACCCTAACAAATTTTTCTGTCAAAGTGCAAAAATGTATAATTTTCACCAAAATTCAGGGATAAAATACTTTTAATGTTTTGCAATTTCAGTGTTGACATGAGTGTAGGCCAACCAGGCCAGTGTGCTACAGCTGTGCTAGTAGACATAAGTACTTCCTTCCTGCTAGCCATACAAATTAGGGCATACAGCCCATCATGCCAAAAGGTTGCTACAACACTGCCAAATTCTGCACCCTTTAACCATTAAATGTATTATTTGCTACTTTATTAATGAAAGACAATCATAATAATGCTCTTTAGATCCAAATTATAATCATTTCTGCACAAAAGTAGAATTGGAATTTTTGCATATTCTCTCATAGACTTCCATTTGAGGGACGTGAGTTCTATTGAGCCTCCCTGCTGCTCTCAAATGCTTTATGGGAACTCAATTATTAGAGCGATAATAAACATCTAAATTTTCAAATAGCTCCACTAATTGATCCCTTAAAGAACTTTAGGAGAGTTTTTGATAGAACCCCTGCATATTTCATATGGAAGTCCAAGATTCTTGTAACCCTATAATCGAGAGAACATACCCTAGTACACCAGCATTGATACAAGATTTCTCCATTTTGCAAATAAAAGAAACAAACCAAAAAAAGCCTTTACCCCTGAAAAATATCCTGGCTGTTGGAATCTTTGATCACTATCATAAATTTGGCACTCCTATACAACTAATGGGTGATGTATACTGACTTCATTTTAGCTACAATAATGTATCTTCATTGAATTGATCTGGACAAGCTGATTAGCTTTCACAATTTTTGCCTTCATAATATTATTCTATAGCTATGAACTTAACATGCCTGTTCTCGTTTCTCATTAATCAATCACTATATAAATATCTGGCACATCAACAACATTCCTAGCTTATCACAATTTCCTATGATTGGACTGGAATCAAAACATTGGCTGATCCATCCAACATTCAAACAGATTTGTGCAAGAGTTAATTCATAAAATATTTGTACAATAAGATATGGTAATAATATTATGTACAAATTTTGAAAATTCTTTTAATCGTATAGTAATATTTTAAAATGTCTCAATATGGCATTTTATAAATGCCATATACTGTAAAACCACTTAATTTCGCTAGGGATTTAATCTAGATCCCAGAAAATTCGCAAAATTAAATCCCTCGTAAAAATTATATTTTGCATTGCAACCAATGGTCATTGTTCCAGATTAGTGAAATTATATCCCAGCTAAGTTGCTGCTCATTTGAAATTCGCAAAATACAGTTCCCGCGAAATTAAAGTGCTTTACAGTATATGGTCAGCAGTTATGGCTCAAATTTAGATATTTTATTTATCTTGCTAAATTTATCTTGTTTTGAGCCAACATATGTGAAATGGCAATTTATTTCACTATAT
>JXSR01S047936.1:104188-114265 GCA_000969725.1 Ophiothrix spiculata
GAAGTGTGACCATTATCAAACACTTCATATTGTCTCATCAATAAAAATGCACCATTATCAGTAGGTTAATTACAGTATTTTATTGAATGGACTGTGATACGCCATGTTTACGGGAAAGGTCATCAGTCCAAATCCTTTGTTTGATATCAATCGATGAAAGCATGCAAAGCCTCTATAAATGGAGACCTATTTTTCACCCCATTGCACATTTTCAAGTGCTACTGATGGGTAGTATATTGTTTGATATTGATTCTACGGCCTAGATCTATTCATGGTAAGCTAATCTCTTCTTGCAATGATGGATATGATTTACACAATGGTGAATTGTACATTGGAAAATGTTCATTCAGAATGAAAGTTTACACCATTCTTAAAAACCAATCACCATGGAGAAAAATTCTGAATGAAAATGTCTACAAACTACAAAAATGAAGTATATCTACCGCTTTACCCTAACCCTAACCATAACCCCGACCCAAACTCACTAAACCATGGTCCGACCCGAACTCATTAACCATGATCGACACTAACCCTAAACATATCCTAAACATAAAATTTTGGTCCTGTTTTTCTATTTATGATTCTCCAGAGATGCCACTGATTTCATTGAAAAAAACCTGAAAACGCCACCAATTCTTGAAAGACACTCTTAAAAGGACCAAAAATATATGAAAATATGTAAATTTGAAATTATAAAAAACCTGAAATCATAGTTTTAGCTTCTAAAAAACCTGAAAAGTGGCATCTCTGATTCTCAGAAAATGTAAAGGGTTTTTTTCATATTTTGGATCATATTTTGAATGAATTTTTGTAGGTGTTCTAAAGAAAACATATATTGTGAATCTGAAACAAAACTTTAACCTTTGCATCTCAGATATAGCGCCAAATGAACTCTGCCATCTCTACCAGGTTGCTCATGGTGCACAATCATTGACTTAAAGCAATACTATAAGATTTTGATCAAAAATGGTTTATAGTAAAAATAGCCTTTATCCCTTTCAATCCTGAATTCCAATATAGGTGCATATTATAGCCCATACTGAATTAATTTATACTCAATACGAATTGGAACGCCTGAGCGTTCTCTCGTAAGCTCCTTTGGAAACGCTAAGGCGTTCTGCCGTATCGAAAGGGTTAATGAAGGAATATGACTATCTAAAAGCGTTTTCGAGTGTATTTTGTTTAAAAAATTCTTTTGCCACCAAAAAAATGGATAAAAAGCACATGCATGCTTTCTATACTAATACATGTGGAATTAAATTCGGGATCCCGAATTAAATTCAACAAATGGCCATAACAGAAAAAGTAAACATATTTATGCCAAATCATTTGGAGGGTATTAATATCTACACAAAACAAATCAAATAAGCTAAAAAAATCCAAAGTCATGGGTGACAGGGGGGGGGGGGCCTTGAATTTTAACACTTTATAGTATTGCTTTAAGTGTTATCAATGGGCTGGAAAATATTTTCATAGGCCCTAGACATGGTCTAGTATTCATAAGCTTCTTAAACCTGCCAAGTGCAATTGCACAATTTCTTTAAACAGGGCTTTGACCCCTCTCTATAAGAGAGAAGATGTCGTGTGTATCCCATAATGCATTGCTTCCTATGGGATTGTTTGTCTGGGAAATTGTGTTAAGTAGTTAGTGATGAAATGTGTCCATAAATCAAACTTAATTGTTGTAGTCTTGCATTTTGGGAATGTTTCATCAGTAACTACTCACCCACTGTACAAAATTTCCCATTGGAAGCAATGCATTATGGGATATCTTCTCTTCCCCTAACTCCTTTAAAAGATCCTCTACTAGAATCCCTACATAAGGATCATCCCCTGCCAATTACAAGATAATCCATCAAAACATGAGAAGCATTATAACATTAAAGGAGCTTGGTCCGATTTTACAAAATTTAATTTTCAAAGTCATCTGAAAGATGACCACTAAAGAAGTCTTCCTTAAGTTTCAAATTTCAGCTGAATTGGTCAAACCGTTTTGATTTTATGGGCAATTTTGTACTTCAGACCCGCCTATACCTTACTGTGAATAATTAATTATGGTTACCATAATTAGACACATTTTCAAATATATCATCGAAACGAAACACATAACTCGGCCATGAAATCGCACATGTGTTATTAGAAAAATATGAGCAATATTTTGGCACCAAAATCTAAAAAAGGTTGAAAAAAATTTGAAGAAATCAGACCAAGCTCCTTTAAAAACAGACATAGGCCATATTTGGCACCAAAATCTAAAAAAAGTTTGAAAAAAATTTGAAGAAATCGGACCAAGCTCCTTTAAAAACAGACATAGACCGATAGATACATCATAAGTACCCCTACATAGGCAGACAGAGCTGATCGGATTTACTAGGCCTTGATAATTGCCAGACATACATCTTGTTGGAATGGAAATCCTCTTGAAATGAAAAGGAAGGGTGGTGTAGGTCTTACTCTATATTACCAGGCCACAAAATTGTAACATTTGTATATACATTTCTAGCACAGGCTAGATTAGAGTTAAAGCTAGGCCAAATTTATCCCCCATTCTATAGAAAAGGACTTTTTATGATACATGTAGTTAAACTTTCATTTAGTTCATAATTAGCAAAAATAGATAAATATTTGAAAGAAGGCACTGTTGTTTTTTTTCCATACTACTACATCACTAAGGGACCAAGTCAAAAGAAAAAAAAGATTCAGTAAACTAAGGGGAGTGAGTGACCTCTTTAGAAAAAAAACAAAACTTTGTACAAAAACAAAAAAATGGGTGAAAGATGCCAAAAATGGGCTGAAAATAAAAGAAAACTATAAAATTTTGCATGAAATAAATTTTCAAAAGAGAAGAAATCAGCTTAAAGGTGTAGGTTCCGATCACATTCTCATCCCCTAAGGCTCAACCAGAAGTAGTATATTTTTGATGCCAAATGAAAGCTCATATTTTTCTGATTATGAATCCAAAATTTCACCTCCAAATTCTTTATAGTTTTGGAGATATAGCACAAAATATCAAATTAGTTGGTGTACCTATTTTCCATTTCTTTTGTATTTACATAACAGCCTCATCCCCAGGGTTGCATACTTCCTTTTGTCTCTCAAGAGAAAACAAAACACAAGCTAAGGTTGAAACCTTGCACAGTGCATTTCAGAGGTCAAGGTCAATCATTTAAAAGTAAATTATACACATTATAAAATATAAACCTACACCTACAAAATTTCACATACCCGTACACCCGGGCCTTACACTATAGCCAGGCTATAAGGGGTTGGGGACACTGAGAGGACTTTGGGCTAACATGGTGTCTAACTCAAGTGAAGATACAGAAAAATATCAATCAATGCTTGGCCTTTTAAAGTATGTTTTCTTAGAATGCCATGATCATATACGCATCAAGAAAGCTAAATGCCACAGACAATCGGCTATCCAAGAAGTTTGTCACGCTTTTCAAAATGGGATAATGATGAAAGTTTGGCATGCGACAAACAAGCTGGTTTATAGGTCAGTGCTGGAACTCATCATCCCTTCATCCCTACATCCTCCTATAGCATCACTCCAAATGTCAGTTTCTATATCAGGAACAGACAGACAGATAGCTAAATATCAACATGTATACATAAACACAATTGAATATGTCATGTAATTCTAATCCTTACCCTACCAAATATTGTAAAATGTCAATCCCAAATAACAAGAATATGTCAAAATGCACCATAAATAGGGGATGTGGTATATGAGAGTAACAAGCAACAAAACGCACGGCACATGTGCACAAAAATTTGTGGCGTATTTCATGTTTTATTATTCATATCCCTGATTAATTTAATCATTATTCATGTTTAATTCATATATGTTTTGTCTAGCTTATGTTTAATTCAGAACAAAATGGATACTTATATACGTCACTTCTTACATTTAACCTTTCCCAAATGAAGCAAAAATCTTAGCGAAAAATGTAGTAACCTGCCACATGATCAGCAGTTATTTTTCCGCTTTTGTTCTGTGCCGTTAATCTGATCAATGCTAGTCTTGGTTTTGTTTAGATGGATGAGGAAAATCAAGAAACAAGGTAAAGACAAATTTGGAGTTTATGGTTAATTGCATAACCATTTAAACAATTAAAAAAACGTTCATATAACCATGTATGACTGTTGAGTTTTGCAACTGTAATAAACTACACTTCCTGGCGAATTGTATAAAATTTATGACTTACCAAAATAATTGGCGGTCAAAATATAGTCTTCAAAACACTTTTACTTAACATACGAAGTTATGAAATCAACACAACTTTGTTTCTCTGGCAAATATTTTACTGCCCCGTGCAATGTAAACAATGTGAAACCTACATACAGGGCCACGCCATTGAATATAGTCATCCAAATAGTCCACTGGATATCCTGTCTTTACGTTGCGGCACCAGTTCCCGGAACATTGTTCTCATAATCTTGATTAATAGGCACATCTTGCATAAAAAAGGCGAGTCCCGTGTAACCGTGACATGAAATTCCTAAACGTTTAGTGGTATTTCGGTCGTTTAAACGAGTAAACGATCCCAACGTTAGCAGCCAACCATTTTGTAGGCATGATCATACTTGAGATGATGATTGTGATTGGATCAAAGCTTAGATATGCCATAGCCTTGTACATGCGCTATGAGCTAGACATCACAAAGATGGGTGTGGTGGGGGGGGGGTGTAAAAACGTCTCCGGTTCAAAATTAAGGAGAATTAGAATTTTAAAGCAGGGATGAAAGAGACTTTTATAACATTGGACAAATAACATGTGGATAGATTGTAAATTGACATATTGAAATTACAGTAAACAATCTTTACATAATAAACTTTAGAAGAAGTACTGTTTCCCACTATGTAGCTCTGTTCCCTAATAACGCTGTATTCATTCAGCTTAAACCGCAGTGGATACATGTAATAGGTCCTATCTGCACTTACTGTCTTAGATTGTAATCTTGAACCTGTCTACCAAGATTTAAAGGAAATCTGTGCAGAGGAAACTATTTACCATTACAAACTTGATACACATTTATCTAAAATATTTGTTTTTATAACTTGCAAAAATTGCACTGCCACCATAAAAATATCTCCAGTGCCTATTACAGGCGTATTGAATAAGCCCAAAAATTACTGATACAATCCATCAGAGCCCTTGAAGCTAGCCATTGGACCACATGCTATTATGTATTGGGTGACACATTTCAATGCAAATGTCAAAAAAAAAATGGTTTTTCTACTCTCCTTAAACCAAAACAAACAAAACAAAACAAAACAAAAAGCATGAATAGAGATTTGTTTTCTTCCCTCTTGGATAATTTCAAAATACCCTAAATATATGTTCTCATCTTCATGTACATATACAGAAACATTTCCTGAATCTAACACAATCAAAAATCACCCCAAATGTCACCTATAACTAACTATAGCATATCAACAGATATAGACAAGCTCCCTAGCTTTTCTTTGATCATTACCATGTGCAAGTAACCTTCCATGATATCCGTTATTTGAAATCACAGGTTCTCCAAAACCATTTTTATTTTGTGGGGGAGGGGGTCGTTTTGGCAAAAAGTATTAGATAAGATAAGATAAGATAATATTTATTGGAATTTCTTGCACTTCAACACATTAAATTACAAATCAAGAACATGAAAATATTACTTTACATATTCATTGACAAATAAAATACAGAACAAACACTGAAAATTATAACAAGAAGGCAAGCAATTCAGGATAGGAAGAATGGGCTTATTAGCCCAACCACATAAGTGCTCTCCAATCCTTAGTAAAAACATATATGAAAATAAAATTTCTACACAAAAATTATGTATAAATAATGAGGACTGTAAACAAATGATATCCAGTATTTGACTTAAAATACCATACAAAGCATAATAAACAAGATCATCTGAAATATGGAATACATGTATGTCAAAGAAACTAAATATATTACAAACTGCACCATGAATGAAATCAACTAAGTAAAGCCAAATAATGACTTTTACAACTATCCTTAAAAAGGGGGAGATTGTTAACCAAATGTAAATTAGATGGTATTTCATCCCAAAGGCGAGGGAGAGAAATGAACATTGAATTAAAGAAGCAAGAGGTCCTAGACGATTGATGTAGAAGTCTGGCATTATTCAATCTGCTATGTTGAACTAAAGAGCATAAGGTGGTAGGGGCCAAACCATTCATAATCTTGAAACCAAGAACAAGCCTAAGAATCTTGAAAGTGTCTTCAAGCCTGACTAAATCCAAGCTAAGAAGTCTTTCAGAGTGACCAACCCCTTCCTGAAACATCTCCTTGTCCGTACAACAGGCTTGTTTGTTTTCGCTGCCAACTAAGTAATTAACAAATTCTAAAATTCCATTTATCCTCCATCCATTTTTAAAAAGGCACGTTCCCTAAACCTAACCCGATCAAAAATCACCCTAAATGTCGCTTAAATCACCCCAAATGTCACCTATAAGTCCTGATACCACCATATCAACAGATATACACATGCTTCCTAACATCACCTTCGATTATTTCCATGTGTAAATAACTTGATATCTATTAAAGCCAACAAAAATGGGAATTTGAAATCATAGGTTCTCCAAAAGATTTTTTTGGATGGGAGAGGGTTCTTTTGGCAAAAATTATAGTGACAAACCCCTTCCTGAAATATCTCCCACCCGTAACACAGGCTTGTTTATTTTCGTACTGTAATAGATAATTTATAAATACTCAAATTCTATAACTTATCCCCATTCAAATTCGAAGAGGCATATTCCCTGAATCTAACCCCATCAATAATCACCCTAAATGTCACCTATAAGTCCTGATAGCACCATATCAACAGATACACACAAGCTTCCTACCATCACCTTTGATTATTTCCATGTGGGAGTAACCATCCATGGAATCTGTTAAAGCCAACGAAAGAGGAATTTGAAATCACTGCTTCTCGGAAACTTTGTTTCTTTTGTTTTTGAGGGTCCTTTTGGCAAAAATCATAGTGACCAACCCCTTCCTGAAATTATCTCCCACCCATAACACAGGCTTGTTTGTTTTCGTAGTGTTATGAATAATTTACAAATACTCAAATTCTATTTCCCCAATTCAAATGCGAAGAGGCACATTCCCTGAATCTAACTCCATCAAAAATCACCCTAAATGTCACCTATAAGGAACTGATAGCACCATATCAACAGATACACACACGCTTCCAGACATCTGGGAGTAACCATCCATGAAATCTGTTAATACCAACATCAGATGGAATTTGAAATCACAGGTTCACCATAACAATTTTTTTTGTGAGGGAGGGGGTCTTTTTGGCAAAAAAAAAATGACTAACCCCTTCCTGAAACATCTCCCCGTCCTTAAAACAGGCTTGTTTGTTTTCGTTGCCAAATGGGTAATTTAAAAAATTTCAAATTCTATATATCTTCCATCTAAATTTAGAGACACATTCCTTGAACCTAACCCCATCAAAAATCACCCTAAATGTCACCTATAAGTCCTGATAGCACCATATCAACAGATACACACAAGCTTCCTGACATCACTTTGATTATTTCCATGTGGGAGTAACCATCCATGAAATCTGTTAATACCAACATCAGATGGAATTTGAAATCACAGGTTCTGCCAAAGGGCACTGATGTCTTGCTGATTAAATGATATAAGTTCAAAAGGTAAACGATAGACTTAGAGAGAGTATTTCGAGGTAACTTACTATCAGACAGACATTTTGTATTGCAACTTGGAAATGAGTGGGGTATAACTAAAATTAAAGTAAAATCGCTAAGGTCCGTATACACAAAACAGGACTAAAGTTAATCCCGGACTAAGTGAAATTTGATTTCTTTAAAAATTACATTTTTTGGAATCTGTGATAATGTATGTTCTTGCTTAAAGATTTATAATGAAATTTCTAAAATTTCATCATTTTTTGTTGTGGAACAATGATTGGCATATTTTCCCAGAAAAACAAAAAATTGGTTTAGTCCGGAACTATCAACGTTTATACGGGGCTAAACTATTTTTGTGTTCTAAAAATAATTTCAGTGATCTAAAATGGACAAGTGAATCATATAATAAAAGTAGCAGTGAAAATCTTTGACCGAAACATGAATTATCTTTTGATCTTTCCACCCGACCCTAACTACCTAACCGTCACCCGACCTTAACTACCTAACCGTCACCCGACCATAATTCACTAACCGTGACCCAACCCTAACCGTGACCCTATACATATCCTAACTCCACCCATAACCCTAGCCCTAACCTTATACTTTCGGATGGGACCTAAACTATACTTGGTCCAATACATGCATTGCAGTCATTTTTACACCCGAAGTTTATTTCAGCTAGGATCCGAAAACTCCAAATCTGAGTCCTGTGGCTGATGTCTTAATTTATTTATATTGAATATCAGACACCAACTGACAATATGAATGCAGCCACTGCGTATCTAGAAGATGTGACGGACCCAGGACATCGGGAAGTATGCAAGACCATTTCTATTTGGTAATCCATGGTACTGCAACATTGCACACAACTGGGAAGCGTTGTGTAAATTGCACATGCAATTCTGTTACGTAAAGCTCTGAATTTTTGTGTCCGAAATTTGTTTGAAATAATAATCGCACATGTTATCTACCCTCTTTTAAGAGGGTAGATGTCCTGTGCCTATCACAACTTCTTTAATAGCTTAAAAGCTATAGGCCACACTAATACCTTTAACCAAACCTGCTGCAAGCACATGGCTATCTCTTATTTGAGAGACATAAACAATGTACCACTTACGACTTAGGGCATGTTCACACAGAAGAATTTGGTCATAACTATATTCGCACTCCTGAGCCGGTCACCACAAAATTCCCAGTGTAAACACAAATTATAGAAAGTGTCTCATTCATGACCGAATGTGACACACACCTAGTTTTAATGTGCAAGTCGTGTCCCAGTGTGAACACAACTGCAAAGTTGTCCTTGCTCTAGAACAGCTCATGACTAGTTATGACTATTATGTGTGTGAACACAGGCTAAGTGGCATTATGACCCGTTTCAAATTCTTAATTGATAAGTAAGCACTTACGACTTAAGTCTTGACCCCGGCCGCTGGCAGCCCGTCCAAGATGCCCATTTGCATGGTTGGCGGCCTGTCTGCTGAGCATGGCGTTAAGACCCGTCTCGTGTCCATGGATACGGATGCCCAATGAGTTGGTTCTGCTGTCCTGATAGGAGGAGGAGGAAGAGATGGAGTCGTCATCTGTGTCGGATTCTGTGGGCAAAAAAGGGAGAAAAAATGTTATTTCGGTGAATTCATAGGATATGGAGTCGTCATCTGTGTTGAGATTCTGTGGGCAAAAAAGGTAAATAAAAAAAGGTTATTTCGGTGAATTCATGGGATATGGAGTCGTCATCTGTGTCGGATTCTGTGGGCAAAAAAGGGAGAAAAAAAGGTTATTTTGGTAGACCTACTAGTTTGTCTATAAAATGATTATATTTTATAGACATATGGGGCTCCATTGAACAATGGTTAATTTTGCCAATTTTTTGAAGTCTCATTTTGAACAACTCACATCATGAAATATGTGGGAAATGTGCTCTTGCAAACCTTAGTGAGTTGCATAAGCCATAGGCCATGGTAGTCAAGGAGTTTATCAAACATCAACTTGTGAAAATTTATGATCACTTTTATGTAAACAATCACCTAAAATATAACAATGCATGATCAAAGTACACATTTTGATTTTTTTCAATCAACAAACACTTAAGAATATACTCATTAATATTGTTAACAATAATACATAAGTGATCCAACAAAAAAGGGATGGCAAATAGCAAAAACATCAGTGGCTAATTTTAGCCAACGAGAACACATGCGTTGTATAGGGAGAAATGTCAAACCGTAATGGCTGCCGTGGTCGTCTATATTTTGGTGAATTCATAAGATATGGATTTGTCATCTGTGTCGGATTCTGTGGGCAAAAAAGGTAAAAAAAAAAGGTTATTTCGGTGAATTCATAGGATATGGAGTTGTCATCTGTGTCGGATTCTGTGGGCAAAAAAGG
>JXSR01S047943.1:1494-20708 GCA_000969725.1 Ophiothrix spiculata
CAATAAATAAATTAAAAAAAATAACACATTTTGCAGTTGAATAAATGTGTTGCTTGTACTATTGCTATTCGTCTTCTTATTTCTTACGAAATATCATTGACATTTGTGCAGTTTGCTACAATACATGTCATTCTTGTAACTTGCTCAACTGGCTCATCATTAACCTTAATGTTCAGTGATGTCTCTTGGTTGGAGCAAACAATTTGAAAATATAAAAATGTCAAATGACAAAGCATAACGTTTTAGGACACGTAACTTTCTAAAACTGCTTCTCTTGCACAGAATATGAATCGCAGTAACTTATTTGGAATGTTCAGCAAGAGGTTCTATATGGAATTTGTTGACAATGGTATCTGGGACATCAAAGTGTATGAAGTTTGACACAAGAACCATGTTTAGGCATTGCAATAGCCTCATCCCATACCTTTGAAACATGTTTTTCAAGGTGTGTCATGGAAGCAGTACATGGTTGCATGATACAACTAACCAACCAGGAAATTGCTGACAGTCCTTCTGTCAAATCTAATTATGTTGTCCTGTCAAAACATAACTTCATGGTCAAACAACAAAATAGTTTGCTGTAAACATTTGTAACCAATACTAGTAATCATCTGTACACTAAATTACTTGTACAAGGTTCATAATTGTTAGTCAAACTTTGAGCCATAAGTTTACTTGATAGGAAATACTGTCTGGCCCGCATACTCATGTGGCAAGGTGACAATGGAGAAACTGTTAAAATACAAGGTCTATTGCACCAATGAATGAGGTTTAGATTGACGGATAGACTACTTGTTGCTTTATTACCTTTACAGTTATTTTTACTTCATGAAGACAGATAGAGAATCACATTTTTAGAAATGGTTACATTATTTCTACCCATAACAGGAATGTGGTTGAAATTTGCCTAATTTAGAATCTATTTCAACTTTGGGGGAAAAAACGCTGAGGTGGTATACAGGTGACACAATCATGAATTATACTGAAATTGATACATGTGCACTTTAGATGGAATTTAGGACCTTGTTAAATATTATATAATGTACCAAAATATAGACCAATATATATGACTAGCCTGACATACACTTGAACATTAACTCAAACCCCAGCTGAAGAAAAACCACCAGCAGCATATTTACAAATTTTGCACACTCAATACTAGATGGCACCATTAGGTGAAAAGACTACACTGTTTCAATGATCTATTATTTCTTGTTAATTCTAAATGCCCTGAATCTGATAATAAAAATTTAATTGTTTACTAGATGTTTCATATCACCGAATTGGTACAATTGTTGTATCTATTAGCTGAGAGAAAACACATGAACTGCAACCACAACATAAACTGCAGCCCTAGGGTGTTCCAGACCACTCAAGAGTATGAAACCTGGCCAGGATTTGACCTGGGTAGGTTACCAAATTGCACCAGTTGTACATTGTGTTCAGTGTTCCCGCTAAGGATTTTAACTTTGCGCCAAAGTGACATAAAAGAAATAATACATCCTGCCATTGTCAATTCGGAATGATCGCCTCAAAAATGAGAGTATTTTTTAATATAATCTGAATAAAACTGAAATAAGTGAACTTATAACCAAATGCCTATTTTTGACTTTTTTGTTTTGGGAACCAATTTTTTGAACTTGTGCGCCAATTTCGCGACATACGGCCTTAGCGGGAGCACTGATTGTGTTCATTTATGATAGCAAAGGGAATATATGCTTCTCTTATACAGCAAAAACCTGACCTTTCCATTGCATAGCATTAGGTGCATGTTAGTTCCTACAATGATTATGCACATTGACAGATTGACTGTTTTTTTACAACCAGGTTACCAAATGTCACACCTCGGGGTGTCAGTTTTGAATTCAAGGTGAAAACAGCATCTCTGAGAGTTCCTGCATGACCGCACCATGACATGTCCAATGCATGGGCACTGCATGTTACTTCCTGATACTGACCTGTGATCTCTATACTCATGTTGAAGGCCGGGGGGGGGGCACTCAACTTTGAAAGTGGTAGGTATGTCCGGCGCGAAGCGCCGAAATTGGGGGCAGGTGAACTGATTTTCTGTAAAAAATGGACCTTTGAAACCAATTTTTGGGGGTCTAGTGAACTGAAATTTTGGTCAAAAATAGCCTCCTGAACTGAAAATTTTCGCATATCCTGAGCAATTTATGCAGTTAGAGCTAAAATTTTGCAGTTTTTCTAAAAAACGGGGTCAAAAGAACTGAATCACGCTGAAAATGGGGATCTAGTGAGCGGCCTGGCGGCCTGAAAAAGGGGGTCTTGACCGCCGGACATATATATCCTGTCCACATATGTGAGTGCCCCCCCCGGGGTTGAAGGTCTGACCAAGGACACTTTGGTCTGACAGTGCTTCTTGTAAGTTGCCACCTGGTTACTAAATAAGGTCACTACCATCGGATTTCGATTGAGAATTCAAGGTGAAAACTTCAAACTCTGAGAGATCCTGCGTGACCAAATCATGACATGGCATTGCATGGATGCATGTTACTTCCTGCCGCTGAACTGTCCTCTCTTATACTCATGTTGAGGGTCTTAATATTTTGAGTAAATGCTGACCAATATGATGGATGGAATTGATTATATAGGTCACACAATTTCATAGGGAATTGAGGTGGCATCATCACTCACTCTCCCTAGAGAGGTTACTTTTTTACTTTTGCAGTTATAATCAAGTCTTTATCACTCAGTCCCAGGTGTTTGCCAGCTTGAATACCAGCTTCTATACCTGTCAGTGTTTATTGCGCACTATGCATGCTACAAATATTAACTGACAATGAGTGTGACGGTAGAAATATCATCACAAAGTGAAAGATGTATTGTTCAATTTCACAAGACGCTACGGCAAGTGAAATGGATCGAACAATACATCTTTCACTGATGATATTTCTACCATCACACAAATTAAAGGCAGTTAATATTTGTTAAATATTGATAACTTCAGTATCATCCAAAAGTGGTTGAGTTAACCTTAGAATAACGATGGTGAGTCCGCGCCCTTGTGCATGTGTAATATAAGAGTGCAGTACAGTGATAGTTGTTACCATCACACAGAGGGGGGTGATGGTAAAAACTATCAAACAGCAATAAACCAATGACATGCCTTGAACTTATAAGTGTGTGATAAACTAGGGTCTACTTCATGCAAGATACATGATCTTGCAAACATGATATTATTACTATTGTTCAAATAAATTTCGGACAAGCACATGATTTCTGAACGCAGTCCTTGCATATCCACAAGTTGTTACAAGAACAGGTCAATGGAAAGTCTGCAACACTGCTTCCAGTCAGCAATCCACAGCACTGCAACATCTCCCACCTGAAAAGCGCTGTGAACTTGCGTAAAATTCACACGCAATTGTGTTACACTAGCAATAATTCTCAGTTACAAAAGCTCATAGCCTTGCTTAACACAACTGTGTGTGCATTACGCTTTTCAAAAATGCATGATGTTGCAATATTATGAATTGTTGATTTAAAACAGTATTGCATACCTCCCTATGTCCTATGCTCGTCACATACTGTTATTACATGTGGTGGCTGCATTCACATTGCATGTCAGTGTCCGAAAAATAAAACATGAAAAATAATCTACAGTGTTTGAAAGATTCAGCAAAATCTTGCTATAAATCATTACATGACTTTCAAAACTGATTTCCCACTTTCACATTCCTTAAAGAATTCAACTGCTAAATGATATGTGAAGTGTTATTTTTTGACATGAATTCAGCTGAGACATTGAACGAGCATATCAAAGCTCTCCTGACACAATGTGCTCTGACAGTACAACACTATGCCTGTTATATCTGAGGCAGTTTGGAAGGAACACAGGTACTCTGGGAGTTCCTAACCTGGAAATGACTATGCACACTGAGTTGGTAGAATGCTTCACATAGAAGGTTAGTTGAGTACTTACTCCAGGGTCAGGAGTTTATAGAAAGTTTTGAGAATCGAATATGATTAAATCAAAACTTGTCAATGTGTATTACAGTCAGCCCTAAGAGCATATATGTGGCCCGTCATATCGAAAGGTACCTTAAGGTCGGCAAAATTATAATTGATTTTTTGGACTTATCTGAAAGATTATATTTTAAGCTTTAAAATGACACCTTGCTTTAGGTTATTTGATGTTCGATTACAAAGTTACATCCAAATTGGTAAAAGGTATCTGACTGATTCCGAAAACCAAAGTTCTGAGAAAATCAAGTTTAAAGTTTCTGCACTGGTTAAACGTGAATGGAGAAAGGATTTTTATATCGGTTTTTAAAACAGTTGTCATATGTTTTGGATGTTGGAACCTGATCAATATGATAGAATACACTTCAAAGATAACGTTTCTGATGAAATAAGAAATTCGACCTTGGACGTGATATTTGACTATGCTCAGCTTCAATGGCCTGTATCTCGTAATTTCCTATGCCGGTATTAAGGTACCTTTCGATATGACGGGTCACATATTTGCTAGCTGATGAATTCAGGCTTGTCATTCTATTGATGTTCTCTGGATGATTCACTAGAATGCTTCAAGGTCAGGGCGTAATGAATAAAGAAGTAAAAAAACAGGATTTTACCAATGGTGTACCTTTCAATATTGGTGGTGCACACTGTTTGGTTTTAACAAATAAATTATGAGACTCAAAAAATACACATAATTTTTTCAAAGAAGCTTTCAATGGCTGGGGAAAAAAAAGAATAAAATTAAAAATAAACATGTTTCTTCATTGTGTTTTCAATAATGTGTATCTTCTTTTAAATTTCAACTAACTACATCAATAGAAAGATTTTTTATTTTTTTTGTAATAGTATCACCATTATCTTGTACCAACGCAATTGGTGGTCAACTGTAAGTTTGAATAAGGCCAAAGAAAAAAAAAGGTTTGTCTCAGAAACCATTTGCAAAAACGCTATGCGCTACAAGATTTTTTATTTTTTTCTAATAATATCACCCTTATCTTGTACCAACGTAAATTGGTGGACGCAAATCTACAATATTAATTCCCATGGCCCAATGTAATTGGCTTAGATTATATTCTTGGAATTTATTATATTATGTAGGATTTTACATTCAGGAAAGTTGTGATTATGGCAAAACATAGATCTAAAATAGAAAACAAAATTACATAGTGTGTCTAGATCCTGCTATGTGTCACTGGGTTGCAAGCCTTTGGACTTTGATGATGTAGACCTTCTTGCCTTATTTTTTTGTGTAATGCAATTCGCAGCAACCCCACATATCATAATATGTAAAAAGTACAACAATCAGTGGAGCATTTACTATTTTAAAGGCACATTATGATTGACGTTTTAGAGCTTTCCCTATTACTTTGTGTGGTAAATCAAGTGAATTTTGGTTATAATAATTTGTCTTTTTTTAATATAAGATAAAAAGTTAATTAGGAAATGTTTTCAGTATAAGTAGGACTTGGACAAATTTTCTCAAATGCAATAAAACTAGGATATACAGAGAAAAGTTCAAATAGAAGTGTGACATTTCCTACATTATCGCAATTTATCGCTGACACCTCACTTTACTATGTGCAAGGGTTCACAATCATTTACTGACATTGTTTATTGAATAAATGACTTGGTAATGGTGTGTTGCTATAAGCTTGCCTAAGGTTTCTCAACATATTTGCAAAGTGTCAATCATCCAGTAGCAGTAGTAGTGAATTCTGTCCTGAGGCAAACTTATAGTGTGACGTCCCATAATTACAATATCTCTTTCAAACACACACTTCATAATCACTGAGAATCACTGAGAAATCGCTTCTTGTGAAAGGGTTCACAATTGTTAAAACTGGCATTTTAAGTCAGTGAACTCAATTTTAAGCACAAGTATTAAGAGGATGAAAATTTAGGTTAACAAAAGAGTTTAACTTGGTCTTAATGTAGTCTTAGGTGTATATAGACTCACTAGGTATACCCTGTATGCAGCGCCCCAAGAAGGAGCATTCGCACAGGGGACCAACGGCTTAATGTGACTATCCGAACCACGGAGCAATTAGAGTAAAGTTTCTTGCCCAAGGAAACAAGGAGACGTAAACTGCCTGGCCCAAGGCTCAATCCCACAACCTCTGTATAAGGTCATCTTTTTTGAGGTGAGGCCCATTTGCGTTTCATCTCACTCTCTTCATCCACATCGCACTCCTTCCTGGTCATCATTGATTAGAGTTGATAAATATCTTTATTTGGCTAATATTTTTGATTGATTTTATAGACTAATACATTATCTTCAAAATCATACCAAAATTATGACATATCATACGATTATTGAAAAGTTGTGACGAAATTTGATGCACAATGTACATATCTCATCCACACCAACCACATTTATGCCTTTTTTCATTCTGGCTAAATTAGCTCATTGACTTTTAACTTGTTAAAAGCGTTAATTATCAACTTTATTCGGGTTAATTCCAACTTGTTTTTGATAAACAATAACTAGCCTTTAAAATCATATAAGATTGGTGACGCTTCAATGGATTTTCAAGGAGATATGACAGAACAATTATTCATGCACAATTTTCATGATGCCTCAACCTCACCCTCAACCTCACCCGAATCCACCCCTGGCTAGGTAGCTTTAACGGGTCATTAAGCTTAATTAATCACTTCATTTGGATTTTATTCTTAATTTCTTGAAAGTCAAATAAATTGTCTTTAAAATCATACCAAAATTATGACATTTCATTTGATTGTTGAAAAGATATGACAAAAATTGATGCATAAATCACTCTCCATGTAACAAATCCACCTTTTATGGGTGCCCACATTAAAAAGGATGACCATAACGAGAACTGTGCACTAACCGCTCAGCCACGCTCCGCTCAGCCACGCTCCCCTCTACACCTATATATACATAAACCTAAAATTCCTTTACAGAATTACACAATAAATGTCTATAATCTATTACAATATTTGATCTATCGGTCTTTGAACTATGGCTACATAAAAATTCAGTGCCACCAAAAAAATTGCTCACTTCATTTGTATTTCCTTGGTGCCAACTTGTGTAAGCCATGATGACAGACTGATTAAGAATGTACTGTAGATTGCACACTACATTTATGATTTCCTTGGTGTGGACTTGTATTTTTCCAAGATGACAGACTATTGCATGTCACACCTGGTGCCACCAGTAGTTGCTAACTGACAAGCAATCTTGATCTGAACTGAACCAAAATTCCAGGACCAAAGCCACACCTTCCTGTAAGAGGTTGATGACAATGCATTTATGCTATAATCATTTGACCTTGCACCATCACAGGTGAAATGACATTGAACAATCACATATGAAACTTTCGTCATTTATGTCTCTAGGTTTGTACCACCAGTGGAAGACATCTGGCAATTGGAGACTGTATTTTCCTAGGCGCCATTCCATCGTCACATATTTCTACTCAATATCCTACATGGGGGTGTGAAAGAGGCTGGAGGATCACTCTCAACATGACTGGCTACGCACGCTCATCTAGAAAAATTGTCTTAAGGGTCTCATTTTTAACATTCGGAGGTGTTGACGTCTTTTCAAAATAGAGTATCAATTAAATCCCAACATGATCAGACTTTAGAGTAATGTCCTACGGCGTTTAGGGGTAAAAATCCAAATATTTGCTCATTTTATCTTTCACTAAATATTTTCTTTTGTGGCTTATTATCTCAATATCATCCCATACTTTACCTTTAATTTCGGCTTATTTCGTTTATGCTTATGTTCAAAATATTCAAGTTATGCTATCAGGGGTGTAAAATCTACAGTATTATATGCTATTTATAGTGTATTTCTGGTGTTTTATGCCATTTAGGGGTGGATTTTGCATTTTCGAAATACAACAATAGGATCCCTTATGGAGAGAGGTGGACACGAGTGGGTAGCCACTTGTGCTGAGTGATCCCCAGGGAAAGAAGTATCCACTGATGCACTGACTTGGTGTAATCTATATTGGAGCACAATAAGAACACAATTTGATTCAGTTTGATACAATAAAATCTATTATATGTGCAGGAAAATTTGATTTGAAATTTATGCTTATTGTGCACCAATTTGGGTTACATCAAGTGGATGGCTTCCATGTAATAGTAGGAATTTGTGAAAATGGATTAGTTTATATTTGACATAGCTAACACTAATCCAACTGAATCTCATTATATCCATTCCAGAAAATTGACGAAGTCCAAATACATATCCAACAAAGTTACTATGATCAAGAAGCAGTGTCTACTCAGTGGCTTGTCATAGTTGGATCGGGCGCAAGAGGTCCCTGAAGGAACGCCAACTATTTCGGACACACAGATTTCCAAGGTGATTTGAAACGAAGAAAACTAAAAAAGTGTAAGTGTTAATCATTTGATCTGGCACAATTACAGTTAACTCAATAGTTTACTTTCACATCAGAAACTCTGTCTGGGACATTGTCCTGATGGAAACTAGGCTAGTATCACCAGTGGCAGACATCTGGCAATGCGGACTGTATTTTCATCACATCCATATTTGACATAAAGCCCTTACCGGGGAGGGCGCTCAAATTATAAAGTGATGGGCATGTGCAGACCTCAGCGGTAAATCAAGGGGCATTCAGTGTAGGATTTCGGTTAAACCAGGGAATATATAAGATTGGGAAATGACAGACATATTTATAAAGTGACACAGTATATGCGCGCCGCCATCTTGGCTTTTGAAGCACTTACCGCGTTGCGCGTCTGCGTTGGTGCTACAATTCTAATTCATCGTAGCAAATAAACAATCATGAATGAAATGTCAAAGGCTGCGCTCTATGCTGCGCCGTGACTGCGTTCAGGAGTTACGTCACTCACCGAAAAACTTCTCAGCAAGTGGCGTCCAGCACATTTTTTCTTCCCCCATGATTGCGTCAGTCGCCATCTTGGTTCGCCGCGGCTTCTTCCTATTTTAGTAATGAACGACTGCCGTTATTGAGTGCCAGCGAAATGCCGGTGTCAGAGCCCTGGTTAAACACACATTCAGTGTGAAAATCCAAAAAATAATGAATGTCTTTTGAGTGTGAAAACAGATGATTTGATGTACAATATGCACTAAAATCCATGGTTTCAAGCAGAAATCCAGGTACTGAAATAATGATATCTGTTTTTCCGTAAGTGTTTAGGACTCTTCGGATTGTGAAGGGTGCAAGAATTAAAGGTATTAGGCCCTCGGACAGAAAATAGGGGTCATTAAGTGTGAGATTTGGAAGAAATAGGGTATTGGGTGTAGAGGATGTATGGTCATTAGGTGCCAGCTTAGCAATATAAAAGGGGGTCTATTGGTCTGCATTCGCTATCCACCGTCATATGGGCGTGCTCACCTTCTCCCCCCCCCCCATATAAGCCAACACAACCAGGTTAATGTGTCACACCTGACCCAATCCCATCAGTGATAAAGGAAAATAGGTAGGTACTTAACTCAACAACTGTTCCCACTGCTTTGGCCAGACACATTAACCGGTCAAATAAACCTGATGTCCCGGCCTAACAACAACATGTAGACCAGGCAAGATTGATTCAAGATAGAATGTTGTCTGTACTGCAACAATATGGGGTGATTTATCAGACTTGTACGATCTCCTTTTGGTAGCACTAAAGTTGCTGTCAAAAATCCTCGTAAAAATTGATCATGTGACCTTGAATTGCTGGGGACTGTTTGCATTCGTATACAACTGTCCCTGCAATGTGGACGTTTATTTACATCGTCCAAAGTATTGTGACAGCAGTTGAAGAGGATTAGAATGGAGACGAAATCATCTTAAACCACATCGAGGTTATCCATTCCTAAAGATTGCAGGTGCTACAATGAGAAATGAAGGCAAATAACAGGGGCCAATTTAGGTGGAGATGCCTCAGGCTCCTGCCCCCTCCCCCTCATTTTTGCAGAGCTATGTTTCTAATGTTTTTACTCCCAGCAAGTTATTATAATGTTCAGAAACAGCTGCAAATAGATGATTTTAAGCACATATTCAAAAAATCTCCAACCGTGGTATTTTAGCAGAGCAGCACCCGATTATGAGTGGATGATACAACGCCAACAAAATGGCGCCTCCTCTATTGAAAATTTCAGGATCCGCTCCTGAATGATAGTACCACAAATAAAAGATACAGGCATTCATTGGGATAGACAAAAGGTAGATCATTTAGTAAAATCCAAATCTTAAACACAAAATTATGATGACAAATGTTCTGATTCTGGTGAGCTTTTTGCATAAGCTTGCAAAATATCTGCATTGGGATATAACATACCTTTTGTAAGCTAGGTAAAATCTTATACAACATTGTGCAGATTGTGTACAGATTATTCGTCGGTCGCATCACATACCAGTCTATATAGCGAAACACGTATTTCAAGAAAATCGCATTTGAAATTCTTTCCGATGAAACTGAGCTCAAGATCAATTTTGTAGTGAAAAAATGTCATGAATTTTGTTAAATTGTATTCAAAACATTTCAATTTTTCAAATTAATACTATATTCACCAGAATAAAATATGTTCATATTATTTATTTTGATGTTAAAGTTATAGATCAGTATGTGAAAACTTTCAGTTTTAATTTAATGGCATAATGGTATAGGAAATTTATGTGTAAATCTCTATATAGATAGGTATGCGATGGGCTTCCATACGGCAAACGTCATATAGAACGCCCTATATAGACCGGTATGTGATGCGGTTGTTTGTTATATAGACCGGTATATCAAACGTTGGTAATTTTATATAGACCGGTATCAAAAGAACACATATAGACCAAAATTAATTAATTATATCTTGTTAATTAGGATAAATTTAGGTCTGTTACTTTAAAGATTTAAAGAAATCATTAATATATTAATCTATGCATATTTTCTCAAAAATGTCACATAGACCGGTATGTGATGCAACCGACGATATCATTTTTGCAAATTTTAAAAGTGACATTGGAAGACGCTGCCAAAACAGATCTCCAGCTGCAAAAATGGTCTCAGAAGAAGTTTAAAGGCATGACAGACGTAAAACTTAACAAAAAAAATGTTGAATGTACCTTCAACAATTTTTTGAGTGATTTAATTTAAATTTGTGGAATCAATTTAGTGGATACTGCAAGGTGTAAAATTTCCTCTAAAAAACAGATTTCTATTTCTTAAACCATATATTGTTGCAGCAAATCAAAATAAGAATATTTTAATATTCTAGTAAATAGTGTTCAAAAATACATGTAAAAATGCAAGCTGGCAGCAATATGCAAAATAAAGTATCTAAATTAACAGTGTTTTTAATTTTTATTTTTCATTACAAGAAAACTACTACCCACAAAAGAAGTATAGGCCTACTTGTCACCAAAGAAATATGTTTGTCACAGTATGACTAATAATTACAAATCTACCAATCATGAGGACATTTTCTCTAATATCTCCCCAGGGTTTTTCTGTAATTCAGTTAATTCAGTACCATTTCCTGTATTTCAGCCATATAAATGCAGTATTGTAAGTTCTCAAATCTATTCTATATCACCCAATATACAAGTCACCAATATAAGTAGGTCATGGAACAATATGTACTGCAGCAGAGCTGACATTATTTTGTGACATATTCAGGCTAAGGCCGAAAACATACTCGGCCTCCAAACAAAAGTTTCGCTACCAAACATTTGGTCGTGACGTCAAAATGACGAGCGCCTCCAAACAAAATAACTTCAACACCAAAATTTCGCTCTAGATTGCACATGCTATTGAATTGCCATATACATTGGACCAAATGTTTGCTACCCGTTCATACTTTCTTTAAGTTCGATGGCAAATATTTGGTGACGTCACGACCAAATGTTTTGTAGGAAAAATTTTGTTTGGAGGCCGAGTATGATTTCGCCCTAACACTTGCAATTTGGTTCCAAACAATGATCATACTGATGATAATGGTAAATCATTGCCCCTGCTTGTTTTTACAAACTTTTATACAGGAAATATAGGGTCTGGTGCCATATTCCATTTGGCCTGACGGCCTCATAGTATATTTGTCCGTATTCTGTGGACAAGCAGGGGTATTTATTCTCATACATTATATCAAAGGGCTGGCACAAAGTATACTTTAGACATGAGAATGGTTTTAACAGGTTTTGCAGGATAGGCCCATTTGCAGGAATTTTTGCCAATTTTAACAAAAAATTTGCAGGAATTCTCAATTCTGCCTGTTTCTTACACTGCATGAACACATTAGGTTCCTTGTAGTGTAATAGCTCCCAATTCCATGGACATACATACATACCAAGCTTTAGATGCTTACAAATGATTGTTGAAGTTGAGAGCAGATATGTCATAATACAAGTAACCAGGGCATGAAATTATGAAAGTGTACTGTCTATCAGCGTTTTTCTATTGAACCTACGGTATCATTCCAGTTAACGGGGCTTCCGGATAATAGCGGTGAAAGACGTTTTTCTATTGCAATGCAATACCGGAGAAATACCCGACACTAAATGGCAGGAGAGTAATATAACTGACTATACAATTTTATATAACGAGAAATGAATTTAAATGGCATCTAATGAAATATTCTATTCAATACACAAAAAAGAAACAATTTTATTGGATAATATAACTAATCAATTTGTTCAAATTTTGGTAGGTATATAGAAAGGTGTATAATTCTATTATAAATTCTGTAGGTCTACATCATTTCTATTATATTGATGCAACATTTCATATCCTCTAAATTATTGCATGAAATAATTAATAATATCAATTAGTTAAAGTAAAAATAATCATGTCAGTGGAAAGAAGGCGTATTACTTACTGCACATTGCTAGTGTCGTGACTTGCAATAGCATTTCACTAAATACAACTGCTGGCCATCCCCTATTTTAACTGGCTTGCGCACTGAGGCAGAAGAACGATGCAGTTTTCTATTGCAGGCTAACCGGTATTACACCACTAAAAATCCTACTTTTTAAGGGATAAATGCCGGGGAAATCTTCACCGCCATTCTCGGGCAAATGCCAGAGAAGGTGATTTTCTATTGGGCCTTTTTAATCCCTTTCCCATTATTTAACCGGTTAATGGCTTCAATAGAAAAACGCTGTATTTTAGAACGATAATATCTTTCTGCAAATCTGAACCATAACTCTCCTTTAAAATATATTTTCTTGCATGGTCATATTAGATGGACCTAACATATAACACACTAGTTAGTCATCAGAAGCAAGTGTGAAATTCCCATGTAAAGGATGTGTTGAAGATGAGCTGGATGTGCGCATCAGGAAACCTATGTCCCACTTGACTTACGTTGCTATGATAGACTCAGTACATGAATCATGTGCATAAAATAAATAGAAATATAACTAGGTTTATTGATGGTGACAAGAGTATATTACATTTAATTTGGAACTGATGTGGGAAAACAATTTTTCAGGAATGAGCCAGCATCCTTTGCTTATTGATATATTATCTGTAACTGTAAAAAAGATTTATAGGCCTATAGCAAGGCCTAAAAGTTGGTAGGCCTACTATTACTACTAACCCTGCTACCAATAGATAATCAAGAAAGAGCATATCATAGACTGTAGTCAGCTATGATAACGAAATTCCTGCCATTAACCTTAACTATAAATTGAGAGCAGACGACAGTGCAGGCCATGCCTCTTTACTACTTTAAACTGGAACTAGGTATATTTATGTACAAACACCAAACAAAGCGTCTCCCAAGTGTTTTTACAGATTACTTTATCAAAAATAACCAAGTCCAAACAAGAAATTCATCAGACTATATCATTAATAAAACAAAGAAAAAGTTTTCTGACCGTGCAGTTCGCACAATGGGTCCAAGCTTATGGAATACATTAGATTCAAATACTAAACAATGTAAGACTGTCAAACATTTTAGAAATGTGTATAAATCCAATATTCTTGCTAGTTACAACTGAGTTTGTTGGCTTTTGGCATGCCTAACCCTGTGCTTTGTTTGGTTTTTGTATGCGTTTTGTCCCCATTTGCTTTTATTTTGAGTGGTTGAAACAGTGTCCTACAGGGGATGGTCCCTTCGGGCCTTTTTGGCCTTTTGACCATTCCCACAATATCATGTCTCGTTTTATGTGTTTTTATGATATTTTTCTGTATGATATTGTGAATAAAATTGATTGATTGATTGATTGATTGATTGACTTTATTTGATCGAGTTACCTTCCGCAGTGTCGCTTGTGTAAATTTCATTCTGGTAAAATAGTGCATCGAATAAACTCAGCCACGAATGGGGTTCACGCGTGAACCTCAGCAGATTTAGAATAATACAATGAAGTGTATCACTATAGGAGCACTTTTGTTATTATTTGAATAACGGTAAAAATATGATTTTGTAACATTTTCAATATTAATGAGCCGTAAAATACATCCTAAATTTGTGTTTTAGAAATCCCTAGAGGTGCTCCATTTTCTAGCCTAAGTTCAAGTCCGTCATAGAAGGAAAAAAAATGTTTTCAATAGGATTCGAACCAATGACCTCTGGCGCCCCAAGCGAGGCACACCATTAGCAGGCTACCACGGGGCTGCTGTTCAGGCAACGATTTGGTACCCATATGTAACCCGCATCTATGACGAATTCTGACCTGGGCATATTGTATGATTTTTGACAGTGAGTTTTAGTGAGCTCTAGGGCAGTTTGGGTTAGACTTGCAGAAGAACCCTTGATCAAGTGCATATGGTTCCAGGTTCAATAGAGCTTCAAATTGGGTCAGGCATTCTGAAGGGAATGGATGGAAGCTCATTGGAGGACAGTGTGGCTGCTATCCTTCTGCAACTTTTGATTCACTTTTCACCCTTCCTATTTCAAGCGTGCACAATCTGGGTCACCTTTACTGCTGGATTGTCTAAGCATGATTCATACAAATTCATGTATTTCAGGCAACTGAAGTATTAATATTGACAGGTTTAATACAATAGTTGACTATTAAATTAATGTGTTTAATGTCAAGAGTTTAAGAATAACTCTAGAGACCTGTGCTTTGAAACCTAAGGGAGGTTAATGGCACAGTTTTTTCACACATCCCAGATCCCAAGTCAAATGTGCTGAATCAAAATCATTATGATCCTATGATATGAAGACAATCAATTCTAATACATTAAAAAGTGAGCATTTCATCGACTTGATCAATTTTGAATCTTAGAACCAATCAACAAATTACGAAAGTCTGCAAATTTTAATGAGATAAGATTCACTGCACCCCAAGTGGCTTGGTTCAAGCCGCAGTGGAAACCACCAATTTTTGACACCTTTATTTCTGAGGAGAACGAAAAGGGGTAGGTAGGAGGTTAGGGTTAGTAAGTGACCGGATGACTTTAAACATAACCCTAAAGCTTGGTTACAAAAGGTTACAAGAGAAAATCACCAAATTGCGTCATAGACGGGGTCCTATATGGGCATGAAATCACTGCCTGGCCAGCACCCCCGGGTGGCTTGGAATAGGTACAACTAAAATTTGATCAATAGCTATCAACATCAGTTACACTAACCAAAACAGTTAGAAACATGCAAACATTGTTTGGTTGGCAATGGGTCAAACACAATTATGCTTTCATTTGTGATGACTCACCCCCAAAAGGGGGAGTTTGCGACAGAACAGTTTTCAAACAGGTGAAAATAGGCAGCAAAAAATAAAGAAAATAATAAGAATTCCCAGTAGATTTCATGTTCTAAAATTGATCGCCTTG
This sequence comes from Ophiothrix spiculata, assembly GCA_000969725.1. Lineage (NCBI taxonomy): Eukaryota > Metazoa > Echinodermata > Ophiuroidea > Amphilepidida > Ophiotrichidae > Ophiothrix > Ophiothrix spiculata. The sequence goes on from JXSR01S047943.1 coordinate 17,200, forward strand.
ATCAATTTCAACAAGTTAGGTGTCATTTTAAAGCTTAGAGCCATCACATTTATTCACAGGTTGATATCCATCCATAATTAAGTTTTGATTACAACAAATTGCACTCTATGGAAAGGATCTTGGAAGGATCCAACTTTTGTTAACATTAATAACTTTAAAGCTGAACTTAAAAGCTTAAAAGTTGAACACTGCACATCTTGCAGAACTCACCCAAACCCCAGATGGTACAGGTGAGGGGGTTGTGTGCCAGCAGAGCCAGGGAGCAAGGGAAATTCCTGTCTAGCCTTATCATCAAAAGAGTCCTGTGTTCATTTTGTGAAAACTAATTTGGCCTTATTTGCATATTTAACATAACTAGTTCTAATATTCCAAAGGTGAAAATGAATGTTATCTTGGGAAAGATTAGACCTTACAGTAAGGACTTTTGTGGATTATGAACGTTCTAACTATAAGGCTGAAAACATAGTCGGCCTCCAAACAAAATTTTAGCTACCAAACATTTGGTCGTGCCGTCAAAATGACGAGTGACTCCAAATAAAATATCTTCAACACCGAGTTGAGACCAAATGAAATTTCGCGCTAGAATGCACATGTATTGAATTGCCATTATACATTGCACCAAATGTTTGTTACCGGTTCATACTTTAAATTCCATGGCAAATATTTGATGACGTCATGACCAAATGTTTGGTAGCAAAAATTTTGTTTGGAGGCCGACTATGTTTTCACCCCAACACTTAATTTCATATCAAGTTCATCTAACATAATCAGGTGATGTCAAGTAGTCCGAGTATAACTGTTTAATGTGGTAAATATTCTGAAAAATTGACTTCTCATGAACTTTACCATCCAATATTATTTTATGTACTGAAACAAACTTGCAGGTATGAAATGTGAATGTAGAAATATTAAGCTTTAATAGGTTATATAACCATATTTCATGTTTTTTCCTATTAGACAGTGTCTCTCCAAATATTCAAAGAATTATTCAAAAAACAGAAGCTCAAAACATGAAGACAGTGTTTCTCCCCATCCAGGTAACATAATGAAAACTTCATGTCATCTGCTCAAACCACGCTTGAATGAACCATTCAACACGATAGAAACATACACCTTTCTACAATTATACTGTCAGAATTTTTAAATTAAATTAATGATGAAGTTGTGGTGCCCGGGGTTTAAAAAATACAACCTTTACGGTCATTTTCATGCTTCAAATGTCATCCAACGAGCAGTAGAACTGATGCAAATTTGAGCTACATTATTTCTTTAAAACACTTTTTCAATGGCGAATTGTACTATATCACTGACTGTTGGTCGCCCTCTTTTGCTTTGTAACGGCATTTCTCCAGAACGAAAGGTTGTATTACCTCGTAGAGTCAAGATTTAAGATATTTCTTTCACCTAACTAATGATATAAGGATCAATCTCATTCGTTCTTTAGTTCCGATGCACTTTTTCAATCTTATACCAGCTATCCAACCACAGGTTTCGTACTTCAGCCAGTGTGTATGCATGTGGAAGTACAGTGACTGCATGATATTCATTCATGCTCACTCACTGTGCAAGGCCATGTCACTGATTTATTTAATGCTAAAAAAAAGGGAAAAGTTTTCTAAATGCTGAAAAAATGAGGCCTCCAGGCTGTAGAACCCTCTCTACATCTATACTAACATAATACAACTGTCATATGCAAATATGAGAGGTGAATGTGATCAATGCTTAATCCCCAATATTGGTTATATTTAGGGACCAATGATTTTAATATCTACGATTAAACCATCCATGAAAACTGACGTTCATAGATTAGGCAGAAGTAATCAGCAAATTAGCACCAAGTAGATGACCAAATATACACCTGACTAGACACATGATATGTGCAGTCACACATAAATGCATCAATTATCAACTATTGATCAGTTAATGAAATTAGTATAGACTTAATTGAAAAGTTTAATTTTTTTATAGTTGATGTGTGCTGTATGTTTTTTCTTTCTTCATCAAAATTCTCATAACTATATGATTCTTGAAATTTGACACTGATAAACATTTGGCATCCATGACACTACATTGAACCCTACATAATCCATGTTAGGAAAGTCACACCTACAAAACAAAACTTTCCAAACTAAATTGGCTAATCCTAACATTCCTAATAACATTACTGTATGAATATCCTAGTGTTGTAAGATCATGAGTCTGGAACATCGCAGCTGTGGTACAAGGATATGTTTCAAATGTCAATATAAAAACCAATCTGGTTTTATTAAACTCCCAAAGAATCGACTATCTGTTCTAACTATAATTGCATTATTATTTAAGCTATACATGGTTTATATCGATTAAATTAGAACATTGTGGGTCTATGTATATGGGGCATAGATCTTAAAAGCACATGAATGCCTTTATATTGTCAGGTTCGTTTGAAACAATTTATCACCGAAAACCCACATTTTCTATACAGATAGGTCTTGATACGTCAATAACATCTCTCAGTTGGCAATGATTGGAATTGACTGGGAATTTTTCAATCAAATATATGTCGATAATTCCTTGATTTTACAGACTGATAATCAAATCAAATGCCTCAATATTTCAAGTAAGCAAGTTATTAGACAGATAGGTTCTATTCATATAGAAGCAATGGCAAAAAATAGAAATGTTTTGTTGAGATGTCACATTAACAGAGCCAAAAAAGTTTTTTTTGACATTCTTTTGACATGTGAACAAAATAGCCCCACATACCAAATGTGCTGCGAAAGCAGGGTATACTCAGTATCTTGCCATAGCTGGACGTTGGATTGTGATGCTAGAGGCCGGGGTTTGAATCCAAGGAGAGACAGGGAATTTGTTTTTCAATGCATTCCGATTTGTATAGACAGGGATTTTTTTTCAATGCATTCCGATTTGCATAGTTACGAAAAGGTTGGGGTTAGGGTTATACCATTAACGGTGAACAAGCACTTCATGCTTACAAATTGGGGCATTTCTAATCTGAAAAGGTTCATGTAAGACCATCATTTAGATGTTAATTTTGCAGTTGGTACAGTTGGAAAATTAAGTCATTTAAGCCATCTCCTTGATATGCCTTTATCACTGAGATTATCTGTTTTTATGAAGTCATTCTAAAGACTGTGATGCTGTCTTTAAGCTTGAACTATTCATATCGTTACCCATAAAAACTTTAATCTTTCTATAAATAACTCATTTTGATACGCTTAAGCTTCGTAGCATCAAATGTATCAATCCCACATCAGGAAAACATAACAAGAGAAAAGTGAGGATGTCTAATATCCCTTAGAACTTAGTCATTCACAGCGATGACACTTCAGTTTAAGAAATCTTCTTAACTCACCTGTAAACCTACCCAAGCCTACAACATTAACGGATCTCAGGGTTAGGAAAACATTATGACACAGCAAAAATACACCTCTTTACTGGTGTCATTGTGATTCATTTTGACTTGGTCCAATTTTTCAAACTATGCCCTTAGCTACTTGGTTTTTGAA
>JXSR01S047947.1:21322-33515 GCA_000969725.1 Ophiothrix spiculata
ATCCAACCATTGGTTCAACAGGGCGAGGTTTTGAAGCTTATTCAAATTGAAAGTATGGACCTCACGTGGAAATCCATCATCTTTGACCTTCCCCGAGGAGTGTTGAACTTTGCCATCCGATCATCGATCGATTACCTCCCCACCTTCAATAACCTAAGGACGTGGGAAAAAGAACTCAGACCAAATGCAAGCTTTCTGGTAACTACGAAACACTTCTCCATGTTCTCAATAATTGCACCGTCTCCTTGAACCAAGGGCGATACACCTGGCGCCACAATTCTATCCTGAAACACACCCTCACTGCGCTCAAAGAAGCAGCTGAACAACGACATCTCCATATTTAGCGATATTAGCGGCTATACGACCACCGGGGGTACCCTTACAACAGATGTCGTTGTTTCCAAACTCAGACCAGATATCGTTATCCAGAACAAAAGTAATAATTCCATCCAACTCATAGAACTGACTGTTCCATTCGATACCAACATCGAGAAAGCCCATGTTTTTAAGACTCAGAAATATAGAGACCTTGTTTCTGACATTTCGGATAATGGTTTCAGATGTGATCTTACTTGTATTGAGGTTGGATCGCGTGGACTCATTACCCCAGAAAATGTCGGAAACATTGACTCAATTTTCTCCTTGGTTTCAGGTAAACAATCGAACTTAAGGCTTTCAAGAAGGAACTCAGCAAGGTTGCACTCCTGACCAGCTATACTATCTGGAATGCTAGGCATGAGCCAGCCTGGGGATCGGATAACCAGCTCCTAGTCCACTCATGATTGGACTTTTTCCCCCATGCAGAGATCCTTCTTGATCACCATTTGATTGTATCCATTTCTTGTTTTTTGTGATAATATTGTAGTTGTAATTTTGTATTTTGTACCCTGCGTCGAATCGTGCCTTCCAGTCCGATTCTCGTCCTGGGTTTATATGTACTGCCTTTGTATTTCACTATTGTTGAATAAAGGTTGATATGACGACATTAAAAGTGCAGTAAAATCAAAAAAAGTACAAGAATATACACAGAAATGGCTCAAATTTAGAAAAATTAAGTTACACAATAATCAGAGGTGTAGAAACAAGATCTTTTTAAGATTTGAAAGTAGAAACACCGTTTTCACACCATTTTTCCCGCCGACGGCAAAAATTAAAGTTTGTAAAGAATTGCACTTTTCTCCAATATTCCTAAAAGTCATGGAAAACTACTGGTAGGTTAATAGTACTTTAAACTAGTTCTATTGATTCATGTAAAAACATGTGACCCTGACTTTATAACATGACATAACATAATTTATTTATTTCCACATACAATGTAAATACAGTGCGTACACAATAATTATTTACTAAGTATAAACATTGTGGAGGAGAACAAGAAAATAAGCCAAAGGCCTGTCAAGTCCTTGTCTCCAGTTTTAGAAAAAGTAGATTAAAAATAAAATGAAAGACGAAGAAAAATTAAGTTTTCCTTCCTCCCAGACCACAATTCGATAGCCAAAGAGAGAATGGGAGAATGGCATGAAACAGAAAAGTTAATGAAGAAAAAATACACTTTTAAGTATGAGAAAGAGTAGTTTTTGTGAATAAAACATAGTCATGATCAAAGAATATTTAGAATGTAATGTTACCATCCTCACAAATTCCAATTCGATGGCCAAAGAGAAAGTTGAAAAGAAGGCATGGAACATAATAAATATTCAGGAATAAAAACCAGAATTTCAGAGAAACATTATTTAAAAGGAATACATGTAGCAAATGGTCTGAAACTAAGGTTTCAGATTCCTGATTCTGTACAATTTTGCATTATATAGTAACAACTTATTTAACAAAATCACACAATATTAATTTGATTAACTTGGTATTTAGAAATAAGAGCATCTTTATAGGATTGTTAAATGACTTAATGTTTTTGCTGACTTTAATGTAGTAAGTAATATAATTCCGGACCTTGATAGAAGATGGATTTGCGTCCTAATTCAGTTCTAATTTTTGGATACTGTAAGTGCGAAGCATACCTTTTATTATATTTATGATTATCAGCATTAGTGTTAAAAAACATATTGCCAAAGGCTGGTGGTAGCGAATTTTGACAATAGTTGTACATAAATGTGCCAATGTATATAACATAGGTCAAAAAACCAGATATGCAATGGTCATAGGGATATGGTAGGTGGATATGGTGGATTAGTCTGTATGCGTATCATAGGTGCGCCTGGCTACAGAGCACATAGCTCTGTAATCCGGTAGCGCGTATGTTCAATGGTATTATATGAAAATGTTTAATGTTACCAAAATGTAAAACATACCCCCCCCCCACCGCACCCCTTAATAACCCATTCAGGAATCCCAGGTCACTCATAAACAGTTGAACTTTTATAAAATTATACAGAAGCAAGGACAAACGGCAAAAGCCAATAATTATGCAGGCCGAAAATCTTTTGATGTTATGCACTCAAGTCATTCAAAATCTATGTGAATGTTAAGCTATGTTAGAAAATCAATGAGTAACCTGCGGACTAATACTGACCTTAAAATAATTCTAAAAGATTGCCAATAAACAAATATGTGTCAAGGAAAAGTCATATTACGGTCTATGGTCAAGCCTATCCCGTGATGCACCATCGTATGATGTTTGTTTATATCTATATGGTCGGGTAATTGTACGGTCAATGGAATTTATTCGTTTTGTCTCTCGTACTGCAATATGGGATATGGCTTGGAATAAGCAAAGCAGAGATCCCATAATTCTCATCTGTCAAATGTTGGCCTGTTGTGTAAGTCATATATAGGCCTACAGTAGAATTGCACATGTTCATAAAACAGAATCATTGCAACATGGGATTGGTTTGAATAATTATAAAAACAGGATGTTACGTCATGATTTCATAATTTTTACATAAAATTGACCATTAAAACCATACAAGAATTCTGATTCACAAAACAACGACTGAAATTTGTATTCAAACACGATATCTTCCTATATGTGCAGTCATTTTCGCCGGCGATCTTTTTTGACCAAGATATTTGGAGTTAAAATCATACAAGAATATTGCTTTACCTATGCGAAAAGGAATCGTGTGACCCGTGGAAATGTTTTGTGGTGCTGCGCACATTGACCTACGGTGGGTCATAGCGTCTAGATAAAAGAATAGTGGAAGAAACTATAGGCTCTGCAGTTCCTTTAATTTTTGGCGTGCAAGACTTCGGTAGGTCACCGACCGGTCGTCGACCGGTGTCCGGTTGGTCACCGGCCGGATTCCGTTCAGGCAACGACCGTTTTTCCGAATTTTAGAGAAAAGACCATTCTTATAAAAATACAACATTAAGATAATTATGATAAGATTTCTACCACAATGTTATTTTCATGATATGTTCTAGTCTCATTTTTACAGCAAATTCGACAAATGACCTACCGGAGCCCGACCGGGGTCCGACCGGTCTCCGCAAGGAATCACATTTTCATACCGATGTCATACCGGCGTTGCGGCTTTGCAGACGCCGGTCGGACACCGTTGGTAATGTGACCAGGGTGTCAATAGCCCGTATCTCGTATTTTACTATGCCGACCTTAAGGTACCTTTCGATATGACGGGTCACATGTAATTTGTGTTAGGGGTCAGCTTTGCGACAAAACGTGTCCATTTTGCTGGTGTTATTGCTTCTGAAGATTGAATATGCGATCACCATTATTACTTCGTAATGGAAAAACTTGCAACCTTCCACGAAGAAATGAACAGATCTCAGTAGCGATAACATGGATGAAAATCAAGTAGGAACCTTTCAATTGACTGACGTAAAGGAACGAAGACTGACGACGGGTCACGGAGAGTTGTTTGACTGACGACGGGTCATGGAGAGTTGTTTTTCAACTCCGTTTAATACCCTCTGTCAAATATGTCCTCACAGTGTAATCCCGCCCTCAAGTATGTGTAACCTACAGAAAATCACAAGGATGAGTTCTTATAATCACAATGATTGGCCAAATGAAATTGATAATCTACAGACAAACCAGTGAAAATAATGAGGGAAATAGTATATTAGAAAAAAAGGTAACGATAGTTAACGATAAAAGTAGAGGTGGGGTAGGAGGCCAAAATATTTATATATATTTGGATATACATAGCTAGCTGTGGTTTAGAGTCAGAAATACCAAGTCTACCATGAATTTGAATTTGTCCTTAGCACGATCTACGAAATGATAGCATAGGCCTATTACTGGCCTTTGACAGTCAACTCAATGGAAAAGCTGGTCTATGTATATAATTAGAATTTTACATATATTGAGTTTTATGCCTTTCGGAATGAAAATCATAGGTTGGAATTAGGGTATTTGGAGGACCAGTGAACGGTGGCTGTTGTCGCACTTGTCCGCTACTATTCCCCGCTATTTTCAACCAGAGCTAATATAGTACCCGGTATGTTTTATTTCAAAGAAATATAGTAAAAGACGTTTTGAAGCGGAAATGGCATTCCTTCTGCCCTTGGACAACTTTTGTGTGAACACTCGTAAAACTTCATGATTAAAAATGCAATGACGACAAAAAAACATTAATAAAAAATACCGCTAATTTCAGCAGCACACAATATCCAGCAATGTGCATGTTAATTTGATTCTGCGTTAGCGCAGTATTGAGAAGCTCTTCAAGTATTGCGCAAAGTACAGGCCCTATTAGGTTTGTCCCCAGAGTCTGCTCGATCCAGCGTGGAGGTATCTGTACGCTCCATCCATCGTGTTTCTTGATCGCTAGATAGAGCGCACTGCTCAATGCAGCAGTACGCTCGATCGAGCATGTGGCCCCGACTGAATTAGCATAAATAAGCATTTTCGAGGGCGCGCTTCAAATTTGTTTTGCCCATAAAATCGTACCCGAACAACTGTTTTCGTATTTTATTTCAGGCTTACATTCTGCAAATATGAGCCAAATTTTGTTGAAAAATTCCATTAGGAAGTGAGTTTTCAAATTTTTGGCAGGAAAATGATGACCGACATGGCAAAATTTGTTTTGGTCGCCATTTTGAAATGGTTTGTCAGATTTTCGAAATGTTTTCTTTGTTTTAGTTCTTTTGAAGTACTTTACCTGTGACCAGAGATTCAATGTAAAAGTCTTTTGCGAAAGCGCTTTTTCGGTGTTAAAGGTTACATGAAAAGAGACTATCAAGTAGTTTTTATAAATTTGTTATAACAAAACTGAGTAAAAAACAACAACATCAAATTCCAATTATGCACGATGCTCATAAAAGCTTTCAAATATACCGCCTCGTAATCCTGTATTTGACGACCTCAAAAACAATCTCTTTGAACTGGCTGAGTGAGATTACGCTTGTTAGTGTACGAAGAGTTTCATAAGACCCTGGAATATACACCCAATAAACTATGATATGTATTGTTTAATATCCGTGGATCTCGAAAATCTCTGAACCCTTACCGACGTCATCCGACCTTGCATTCATACTAGTTGTCGCTTTGTACTTTCTGTTCAATGTACAATATCAAAACTCCAGATGAAACAAAGCATGACGCGACGTCGAGACAAAGCTATCGAAGTATGTAAGCATCATAGTAGGGCAGTTCAGATTGATTGTTTTTCGAGGTCATAAAAAAGCGCTATATTTGAAAGTTGTTTTGAGTATCGTTGACTATTTGTGCTTCATTAAAATTTTAGATTGGTATTTTCCACTTTGTTTTGTTATAACGACTGTATATGAAGCTACTTATATTTCCTTTTCCTGTAACCTTTAAGTCCATATGGACCCTCCCTCTTGACCACTAACGGGCATGTGGAAGACCTTGATCACTTAAGTGTTAAATTGGATGCGTTTAGACATAAGGTGTATCTTGATGAATGCATTAACTGTTTATAGTAAATAAAAAAACACGTTCCACTTGCACTGCTTACAATGAATGGAAGCAAACACCGCCCGAAATCGCTGTGAAACTGGTGCAATCTACACAGAGTGCGCATATCCAGATGTATGGTCATCTCCGAGATCCGCATCTACGTAGATCGCTTACACGTATACCTAGAGTGCTGTACAACAGATCCGGATCTTTACGCCCGAGGTCCAGATCTGAGATCCGCATCTACGTAGACCGCTTACACATACGCAGAGTGCTGTACAACCGATCCAGATCTTTACGCCCGTTTAACGTTTAGCCACAGCCCAGGGGGCCACTCAGATTTGGAGCTGTACACAACCGCGTTCAAAAAAAAACGCGTGAAAAGGGTGATTTTTTCACAGTCGGGCACGTTACGCGCGTTACGCGTTTAGGGGTAGAAAATCAAGCATTTTCGTAAAAAAGGGTGTGTTTTGAAAATCGATTCTAACGCGTCATGATATCACATTTAATCAATTGAATGCTTTTCCATTACCAAAAATTCAATATGGCCGCCAAAACGGAATTTTCTTTAAAATTTATTAAAATAGCAAATATTATTATAGGAGGGGAGCGTGGCCGAATGGTTAGAGCGTTGGACTCATAATCAAATGCATTCGTATGTAGTGGGGTGGAGCCCGTGCTCGGCACGTCACCTTGTTTCCTTAGGCAAGAAACTTAACTCTACTTGCTTCGTGCTTCGGATCATGTGGTCCTGACACACTGTCGGGTGTAAAAGAACGTCACGGGCTAAGCTACGGCTGTTCGCAATATATAGGGGAATCCTCCTGGTACCGTGACCGTATGTCAAAATACATCATCTACTCTAGGACCAGAGTAAATAGTCAATACCTTCAAATGTATATCATCTCTCTAGGACCAGAGAGCTCATTTAGATGCTGAACAGGATATCAACATTTTCTGCACCCTTTGTATTAAAAAGTGAACCTGTTTGCCGGGCCTGTTTGAAATCCCGATCAGACTTTGGGATAATTGCAACATCATCGCAGTGGTCCACAGACGAGTGTCATCAAACCACGTAACGGCAAGCATTAAAACGTTGACCTGTTACACATGTACCAAATCCAGTAGCTGGTTCATCAAAGTCAACTCTGATCTTGCCAAATATGGCCTTCCTGATGGGCACCCTTCTAGCCAACCCTCCAAGCAAGAATATGTGGAAAGATAAATGCAATGCTGCTGTGGATTCATACTGTCATAATAAACCTGCCAATGATGCAAAACTCAAATCATCCCTCCGACATGTGAATTGGGAAAATGGGGCCGACCTTGCACCACACCACGTCTGGACAACTGTAAGCCCGAATATGAAAGATGCACGTATACATACTCTTCAAGAGCAGAAGGCCAAGTTCTACGCTTGGCAGGATGCTACGTGTCTTCTGCAGAGATGGTCCTGAAACAATGGATCATTTCCTTCTCAGATGCCAGTCCCTACAATCGACAAGAGAATTATACCTCCAGAAACTGCATGATGAAATTATCTCCGCCTACTCGCAGGATGTTTGGAGCAAAGCAGAAGCCAACCTTCTTTTATTGATCCTCGACTGCACTTTCAAGAACGTGCTCCCAACTCAGCCTAGAGGTTGTATGCTGAATCGAATTGAGAGCACAACAAGTAGCTGTCCCTGGAAAAAATCGAGTACAAAAATAGAACAACATTCCTAAGGTACTAGGTGCACATTTGGAACACAATTATAGTCTAGTTTTAGTACAAATATAGTACAAATTTGTGTAGGGGAGGGTGGGGTGAGTTGGCCCCCCTTTTGTTTGAACGCCCTTGTATTGGAGAGGTTAAGGTCTAGAAGATTTTCCTGTTAACACAAGATAGATATGTACCCACGCTATGTTTTATGTAAATACTAAGACTCTGCGGCTTATCGTATTTAAATAATTAAAAAAATAAAAAATGTTGTCAATAAGACCAACTTACCCCGCATGCGGGGTAAGTTGGCCCACCATGTGGGGTGAGTTGGCCCAATTTACAAAAAAAGAGTCGTACTCATTTTACCGTGACACATTATGTTTTTTAAGTGAAGCACGGGAATGTTCTGCAGACAAAAATGTCATTTTGAGATGAAATGCCATAATAAATTAATACAATATCGATCTTTTAAAAAGATACGTTGTGACCTACAGTGTTATCTGCATGCAATATGCAATATAGGCCTACAAGTTTCATTTAAGACTCCTTGTGTCTTGTTATACGTATCTATTTACTTGTTTAGAATTAAAATCAACTTACCCCATGTGGTAGGAGGCCAACTGGCCCCGTAGTCCCAGTTTTAACCACATGGTATACCAACAAAACAAAGGATAAAGTGGCACAGCGATATTCAAGCAGTCAATATACTACACACCATCTGTTAACAAACATTGCAATATTTCTGGGTCTGGCGAAGTTTGTCGAGCACTCACGGCGGCGCCCGATGAGTTTGTGGCCTTCCGATTGTTTCCTTGAGTAAAACGAACACTTTGTATGTGTACATACATCTTGATCACAGTTTACTAAACAGAAATATTTTTAGATGGCGACAATCGACCGAAATTTGAGTGATTTCTGACTCTTTGAAATATGTTATTTTGTAGAAATATTATTTTTTATGAAAAATGAAATCACGTTTTTGAACTAAAATATTATTTTTTTGCTAGTTTTGCGACATTATTCGCTAGTTTTCTAGTATGGATTATACTTCAACAAACACGTCTGGAGCTATGAAAAATGCCAACTTTGCCCCTTTTTGGCCAACTTTGCTCGATAATAACGGGACTTTTATCGTCTTTTTTCGGAATTTCAAGTAACTGAACAGCATTACAGTACACCCATAATGCAGTTCAATTTAGTGTGGATTTTTCCGCTGAACATCCAATTAGTTCATTCATGCCCACTGAGCTGTTACTATGTATTGTGGGAAAGTCTTAAATCATCCTCTGGCTATTTGCCTAGAATGTGTTTGTGGTGTGGAGGTAATTACCAGATGATTACGATATAAACTTATTGTAATAAATCAGATCCGTGAAAACATTGTTCGTGGAGCGGGGCAGTCATATTTGAAATGGATGCAGGTGTAAGGCCCACGCTCTGACAGGCTGAGACATTCGGTAAGAGCACATGCTCAAACAATGAGGGGTCATAATTGGGTTAGATCATGATTTTCGGCATTCGGTGAGAGAAAAATACAAAAATTGAGGTCCTATTGGTCTCAAAATGATGGGTCATTGGGTAAGAGCACGATATTTGGTATGAGTGAAATTTGGCATTCGGTGAGAGAAAAATATAAAGATTTATGGGGTCTTTGGGTGAGAGCACATGCAAATATAAACAAAATAAGGGGTCTACGGTGTCAGCGAAGCTTAAAAGGGGGTCTTTTGAGCCTTATATATGCGTCACCTCCAGAGTGGGGCTGCCCTCCCCCCGGGCGACTTGCCCAGCGCTATACAGGAGCACGATGTCAAGGCAATACTATTCGGAGTGAGCTCAAGCTATTGATTGGGATTGTTGTTTGCTCCAGTAAGCATGAGAGTATTTTGGTACATCGCTAATAGGCAAATTTCGCTGTGAGTGGATTTGATCCCATGACATGTTGGATATGTACCATAGCTCGTATTCAATAATAATAACTTGGACCAGCTAAGTTATATCTTGACACTAGTACAAAATTACGTTTGCTAAAAAAGTTTACTTAGGTAACTCAAAAACTCGTTTTACTGATAACTCACACAAAGTGATGAGCTAGGTTTTGTAAATTAGTAGTAGTAGTATGAAGACAGTCCCCATCATAAATTAACTTTCGTCGTTAACTTTTCACTATATTTAGGGGTTTTCTGCGTGATTTAGGTCGATCTCCAGCTCTTACTACTAAATTTTATGGTAAATTTGATGCATTATATATGACCAAAAATCATCAGTAACATAATTCTCCCTAGGTCACGTGAGCAGAAACTCGTGGTGGGCCAACTCACCCCGAGGGCCAACTCACCCCACTTTCCCCTACTATAAATGTACTCAAATTGTACTTAAATGATGTTCCAAATGTGCACCTAGGAATGTTGTACTATTTTTGTACTCGATTTTGTCCAGGGGTGCTATGCCCTGCATCGAACGCGTGAGGAACTCATGAAAGTAGATACTTCACTTACCCAGTATCTGGGCGGTGAACGTTGATATTTCACACCACTGACCCACTTACACATAACACTTAGCTCACATTCAAGCAGGCGTGACTTAAACCGGGCTTGGATGTTTTGCTTTGACGCTTAAATAGAGTGTTTCTAGATATTTTTTCTAGAGTTTTTCTGATTTACTCGCAATATGATTTACCCCTATCAAGCAAAACTATGTTATCGGGAAGAAGATTTTGCCGGAGCATAACCACTAATATGTAGGAAAAAATTCTTATGTTTTATTGCAGAGTTATTGATTTTTGAAAAGTTGTCGAATTTTTTTGAATGTGAAGAATAGAAAATTTCAGATGTCTACAAGTTATATGTACATCCATATATATTCAAGATTTTTTTAAATATGTCTGTGTAAAAAAATGTTATTAAACAACGAACGGCAAAATTTTGGTGAAAAACTGTGCCCATTTTCTCAAGTAATTCCACCCAAAGTATAGTGTTTAAAATTTGTTTGCTATCTGAGACGCCCAATTGTGCATCATGACAATTTACAAGGACACAGAAAAGTACAATAAATTAAAAACAAACGTGGGGGACAGTGTATTTTTACCGGGTAACCACCCGCGTGCCATAACATAAAGAGATCTAGACGGGTCTCGAGACTTGCAATGCACCCTATATAGGGTATCAGAATCCAGCTGTTGCTCTGCATAGAGTTAAAATAGGGTATCGAGTATGGCTTTTAATCCTCAGATAGGGCAAAAGTATTCCATCTTAAATTTGTTTAACTGGATTTCAGTTATGATTATGTCCACCATAGCACGCAAGTGGTTACCCAGATACAAATTTCAGCTACCCCCGTGAAACAAACAAGTTAAAATCTATAATTACTTTACAACGAAACGTCGGATTTGAAAAATTCAAACGGTTTTGGATTTCTTATATCACCTGTTTTCATTTATAGACCATTTAAAAGAGCAATAATTAAAAAATCACCTGAAGTGTCTAATGAAAGAGACTGATTTTAATTAACCTTTGATGGTAGAGCACACATGTACTGAAATGCTTTACCTGCTATCTGGACATCAGAACCCCTGCTGAGTTGAAATTGCACAGGGTTTGAGTTAGGCGATAATACCTGTGAGAAGTGAAGTGAAGTGAAGTACCATACATAAATTCAGCAAGAGACTAATGTCTAAATGTGTGCCAGGCGGTATAGGACACGATTTAAAGAAGCTAGTAAATTTAGAGACGAGGGTTTTCTAAAACGCAAATTTAGGATACGTTTTACGTGTATTTCTATTGGGTCACGCATTGAAGAAAATATTACAAAATTGTATTTTTAAATTGTATTGTATAATGTCAGTATTGTCAGGGCCTACTTCAAATGAGGATGACAATGTTTGTCAAAATCACCTATTGGGTCATACACCCAGTTATGTTGTACATGCAAACTAAGTTGAGTCATTTAGTCCAGTATACCGAACATTTCATAATCTATTCTACGGGTTTAAAACATTAAAGTTTCTAAAGCTCTCTTGTTATATCTTCAAATTTGACAGATGTACAGACTTGACATTAAATATGGAATATATTTTTTCTGTTGGTTTCCATCTTGAATGATCCGCCATATCTCGGTATATGAAAACTCCAGGAATGTGTATTTCTTCATATTTGTAGATATACATGTAAACTTTGAACTATACCCATTTTGTTTATATCTTAGTGACACAGAGAAAATGGGGAACTTGGTAGCACAAAAACCTCTAAAATGTGGGTCCAAACTCGTGCACCATAATACGGAATTACGGAAATTAAACTTGCCGTAGTTTCTTTAATACTTTACCTGGACGCATGAAATTTTGCAAGGTTATTTTACATATTGTTGGTTACAAATTATGAACAAACACTGTTTGCTATGTCATCCATAAGAAGCATGGGGTGCATAGACTCTCAACGCGGACATTCCAATAGTGATTGGAGAGTTCGGACAGGTGTATCAGCCCTTTAGGATGTGCTTGATACTTGCAAGTATCAAGCACATCCTAAAGTTAAATACTCATGTACATGGAGCTACATGGTGGTTTGATGTAACTTGTTGTTCATCGATGTTTTACTTCAGCCGAGAAGTCCTCAATAGAGTTTATATCTGAATATCTTAACAAACAGGGCAAGTGT